>JAJOOS010017859.1:0-19505 GCA_029582725.1 Solanum chiquidenum | reverse complement strand
TGGAGTCCCCCCTTTTCTAACAAGGAAGAAAGTGTGAAGCAAAATGTAAATTTAAAATTCAAGAATGATTTTTTTTTTATAAAGAACAAATATGGAGTCCCCACCCCCACCCCCTCTCTTGCTTCAATTATTGAATTGCAAAAGTAATGAACAGTCAAGAAACCAGACTGGCAGACTCCAAATTTTTTTGGCTACTCTTTTTTTTTCTTTGGCTGTGAGCTGCAGACTGTAGATAAAACATAGTTGTACCAATTACAAGCAAAAGAGACAAATCATTCTTCATTACATATCACTCTTAGCTCTTAGCATTCAACAGGTAAAATTAAGTCGTTAGTAATTGAAGTTTGAAACATTTATCTTCTTAAAATCATTTTCTGTTTCCTTGCAGATTTCAGAAATGGATATTGGGTTAGCAGTTGGTGGTGCATTTCTCTCTTCAGCTTTGAATGTTCTCTTTGATAGGCTTGCTCCTAACGGTGATCTGCTCAACATGTTTCGGAAGCATAAGGATCATGTTAAGCTCTTAAAGAAGCTGGAGGACATTTTGCTTGGTCTTCAGATTGTGCTAAGTGATGCAGAGAATAAGCAAGCATCAAATCTACATGTGAGCCAATGGCTTAATAAGCTCCAGAGTGCTGTGGATGGCGCTGAAAACATGATAGAAGAAGTCAATTATGAAGCTTTGAGGCTTAAGGTGGAAGGCCAGCATCAAAATCTTGCAGAAACAAGCAACCAACAAGTAAGTGACCTCAACCTGTACTTGAGTGATGATTTCTTTCTTAACAGAAAGGAAAAGTTGGAAGAAACCATTGAAACATTGGAGGTGTTGGAAAAGCAAATTGGTCGCCTTGGCTTAAAGGAACATTTTGGTTCAACTACACAAGAAACTAGAACACCTTCAACTTCTTTGGTTGATGATTCTGATATCTTTGGAAGGCAGAATGACATAGAGGATTTGATTGATCGTTTAATATCTGAAGATGCAAGTGGAAAAAAGCTGACTGTAGTTCCTATTGTTGGAATGGGCGGCGTGGGTAAGACAACACTTGCTAAAGCGGTTTACAATGATGAGAGAGTGCAGAAACATTTTGTTTTGAAAGCTTGGTTTTGTGTTTCTGAGGCATATGATGCTTTCAGAATAACAAAAGGGTTAGTTCAAGAAATTGGCTCCACTGACTTGAAGGTTGATGACAATCTTAACCAGCTACAAGTCAAATTGAAGGAAAGATTAAAGGGAAAGAAGTTTCTTATTGCTCTGGATGATGTGTGGAATGACAACTACAATAAGTGGGATGAATTGAGAAATGTTTTTGTACAAGGAGATATAGGAAGTAAGATCATTGTGACGACACGTAAAGAGAGTGTTGCCTTGATGATGGGAAATGAGCAAATTAGCATGGACAATTTGTCTACTGAAGCCTCTTGGTCTTTATTTAAAAGACATGCATTTGAAAACATGGATCCTATGGGACATCCGGAACTTGAAGAGGTCGGAAAACAAATTGCAGCTAAGTGCAAAGGACTGCCCTTAGCTCTGAAGACGCTCGCTGGCATGTTACGCTCCAAATCAGAGGTTGAAGAATGGAAACGTATTTTGAGAAGTGAAATATGGGAGCTGCCACACAATGACATATTACCAGCGTTGATGTTGAGCTACAATGATCTTCCTGCACATTTAAAGCGATGTTTTTCCTATTGTGCAATATTTCCTAAAGATTATCCATTTAGGAAAGAGCAAGTTATTCATCTGTGGATTGCCAATGGTCTTGTACCAAAGGAAGATGAAATAATTCAAGATTCAGGCAACCAATACTTTCTCGAGTTGAGTTCAAGATCATTATTCGAAAGGGTCCCAAATCTCTCTGAAGGGAACATAGAGAATTTATTCTTAATGCATGACCTTGTCAATGATTTAGCCCAAATTGCATCTTCAAAACTTTGTATCAGGTTGGAAGAGAGCCAAGGATCTCATATGTTGGAAAAAAGTCGGCACTTATCATATTCAATGGGATATGGTGGTGAGTTTGAGAAATTGACACCCCTCTACAAATTGGAGCAGCTGAGGACATTGCTTCCGACATATATTGATGTCAAGTATTACTCTCTAAGCAAGAGGGTGCAACATAACATACTGCCAAGACTAAGATCCTTAAGGGCATTGTCACTGTCTCATTATAGGATTAAGGAGTTGCCAAATGACTTGTTTATCAAATTAAAGCTCCTCAGATTTTTGGATATTTCTCAGACAGAGATTAAAAGGTTGCCAGATTCCATTTGTGTGTTGTATAACTTAGAGACACTTCTCCTGTCATCTTGTGCTGATCTTGAGGAGCTACCGCTGCAGATGGAGAAGTTGATTAACTTGCGTCATCTTGACATTAGCAACACATGTCACTTGAAGATGCCACTACATCTGAGCAAGTTGAGAAGCCTCCAAGTGCTAGTGGGAGCGAAGTTTCTTCTAAGTGGTTTGAGAATGGAAGATTTGGGTGAAGTACATAACTTGTATGGATCTCTATCAGTTGTAGAGTTGCAAAATGTGGTTGATAGAAGGAAAGCTGTGAAGGCAAAGATGAGGGAGAAGAATCATGTTGACAAGTTATCATTGGAGTGGAGTGAAAGTAGTGCCGACAATTCACAAACTGAAAGAGACATACTTGATGCCCTGCACCCACACACAAACATAAAACAACTCCAGATCACCGGATATAGAGGGACAAAATTTCCCAATTGGCTAGCTGATCCTTTGTTTCTTAAGCTAGTACAGTTGTCTATTAATAACTGCAAGAACTGTTATTCCTTGCCAGCACTAGGACAAGTCCCTTGTTTAAAATTCCTTTCGATTAGAGGGATGCATGGAATAACAGTGGTGACGGAAGAATTCTATGGTAGTTTGTCCTCCAAAAAGCCTTTTAACTGTCTTGAGAAGCTTGAATTTGAAGATATGTCGGAGTGGAAGCAATGGCACGTACTATGAATTGGAGAGTTTCCTACACTTAAGAAGCTTTTCATTAATAATTGTCCAAAGTTGATGGGGAAATTGCCTGAAAATCTTTGTTCTCTGACAGAATTTCAAGTAATTAGTTGTCCTAAGGTTGGAGTCGTTTTTGATGAAGCTCAACTGTTTAGATCCCAACTTGAGGGAATGAATCAGATTGAGAAATTAGATATTAGTGATTGTAACTCTCTTACCTCCTTCCCTTTTAGCATACTGCCCACTACCTTGAAGAGAATAGAAATATCTGGTTGCCGGAAATTGAAATTGGAAGCGCCAGTTGGTGAGATGTTTCTGGAGTATTTGATACTGAAAGAATGTGATTGTATAGATGATATATCACCTGAGTTACTCCCAAGAGCACGCAGATTGTGGATACAGGATTGCCACAATCTTACTAGCGTTTTGATTCCTAATGCGACTGGAAGTCTCGATATTTGGAATTGTGAGAGTCTTGAAATACTTTCAGTGGCATGTGGGGGGACCCAGATGATTACACTGAGTATTGTGGGCTGTGAGAAGCTGAAGTGGCTGCCAGAAGGTATGCAGGAACTCCTTCCATCTCTTGATACACTGAGACTGTGGAATTGTCGAGAAATAGAGTCCTTTCCTGAAGGAGGATTGCCCTTCAATTTACAACTACTTCATATCAGTCATTGCACGAAACTGATGAACGGCCGAAAGGAGTGGCTTTTACAGAGACTCCCCTGTCTCAGAATTTTATGGATCGAACATGATGGCAGTGACGAAGAGATTGTTGCTGGTGAGAATTGGGAGTTGCCTTCCTCTATTCAATGCCTTAGCATAAACAATCTGAAAACGTTAAGCAGCCAACACCTCCAAAGCATCACCTCTCTTCAATATCTATCTATTCGGGGTAATTTACCTCAAATTCAGTCAATGATGGAAGAGGGGTGGCTTCCCTCCTCTCTTTGTGAGCTACTTTTACATGACCATCATGAGCTCCATTCACTAGGTCTTTGGCACCTCACTTCCCTTCAAAGTTTACACATCAGCAATTGCCGTAATCTCCAATCACTTTCCGAATCAGCACTGCCCTCCTCCCTCTCTCAGCTGACCATCATCCATTGCCCTAAGCTCCAATCCCTTCCAGTAAGAGGGATGCCCTCTTCCCTCTCTAAACTAGAAATTCACAACTGCCCATTGCTCAAACCACTACTAGAATTCGACAAGGGGGACTACTGGCCAGAAATTGCTCATATCCCCACAGTACAGATCAATGAGGAATGCCTTTAATGATTTAAACAAATGGTGCTCTCACAAATGTAAGTTTTTCTTTTTCCTCATCAGCCATCATAGAGATCGATTGGGAATACATATGATGATTAAAACGAATGGCTCTCCAACTAATGTAAGTTATTCTTTTCCATCAGAAGCTTGTTGTTTTTGTTGACTCCACTTTGCTTTTTTGTTCATTGTTTCCTTTTTAAAATCTTGTTGAGCAGTGTGCAATGTCTATTACTCAAATCATAAATGTTGATTGGGAAAACCTGTAATGATTAAAACAAATGCTGCTCCGATAGATGTAAGTTATTCTATTTCCTTAGTATATTTTGATTGTTTGTTAATTCTGTTTGATTGTTTGTTAATTCTTTTTGACCAGTGTGTACCATCTATTGCTTCTGTGCAGTCGATGGAATATCTTTAGATCAGGATGAAATCTTTATATTTGTAAAAGAAATCTAGTATAGGTAGGAATTGAGATAATTTGTTCAAGAAAATTGATTGCTTAATATATGTTAGGGTCTAAGAAATGCAACCTCACATTCTCAATCAGGTAGCCAAGACATTGATAAGAGTTATTTCAACCTTCAAATTTAAAGAAGTGAAAACGACTTTGAATGCTTGCTTCCATTATTTATGCCATGTTATATAAAGTTATCTGTTGATCCAAAATTTTCATTTTCCTTGATCTTCTTCAATCTTTAGTTTTACATGTCTTCTGATTGAGTTATAATACATGCCTTGATTCTACAGAAGATGAGAAATTGTCAAATGCCTTTATGAAGTGTTTGCTAAGTTGTTGTCGCCTAATTCAGATTCCACTGAATTAATTTTCTGACCCAAGTTTATGCATATGTTTGATCTAACATTGAAAAAGGAAAAACGTCGAATGATATGGGTATTTTCTTTTTTAAGAATACAAAGTCGCGATAAAGATATGAAAATTTCAATGGTATTAATTTTGATATGGATCACCGTTGAGAACTTTGTCTGAGGTATTAATTTCTATTTTCCCTGTTTAGAAATGTTTCATGTAGCCCCTAATTGTGATGCTTCATTTACATATTTTTAAAATTTTATCTTATAACGGGGATAAAGTGTGTCCGAGTCAATTTGATGTTACAGACTCGCAGCTAATTGTTGTGCGTTGTATAATTGCATATTTTTTGGACACCAGATATGTCCAAGTTCCTTCTACAATGTTAACAGAATCTTTGATAGGTAAAAACGGTAGAACAAAAAACTAAACATCTTTTTTCTTTCGCATAGCTCCCTGACAACTACACAGGGCAATGCTTAATATAAGGGCCTCAGATATACATTTGCAGGGTGTTTATCGTATGAGTAAGAAAATCAGTGTCTTCGCTCCCAGCAGACAGTGATTGGAGGATCCATCCTCGCATCACTTAGCACCTTCCAGCAGGCAAGCCTTTATTTTTAAAAAATCTTCTCTTGCATATACTTCTGCAATTTTAAGCTGCATTTTGAACTGTGTTGTTGTTAACTTAAACATGTTCTGTGCTTAATCAGATGTGGATTTTGAAGGGCGAGTACGACAAGGAGTACGACAAGTCTGGTCCATCCATTGTCCACAGGAAGTGCTTCTAAGGTGCTGCTGCTATTTTTACATCTGTTAGCGAGTTCTCTTTTATTTTTTTGTTCTTTCCGCTAAAGCTATTATGTCGTCCACAGTGAACTCAGGTTTGCTGTTATAGGCAAGTCTTTGAGATGTGGCTATCAAAGAAGGGCGATTAAAATCATTGTACCGCTGATACTATTTCATGTTTCCAGTGCAAGCCTCTTTTGTAAGTTGACAAACTCGATTTGTAAATATGTTTGGGACTCAACTATTGGTTAGAGTATTGATTTTGTAAGATTTGTGTCCAGAAAATCAAATTAGAAAGATAACTCATGATGATTGAATAAGCTCGAAGAAGTGGATTTGAATTTCAAATCGTATCTTTTTTTTTATGTGTGTGTGTGAGAAATTTGAAGTGTTGCTTAGATTTGTTGGAATAGTCTAAAGAGATTGTCTCTATAAAATTTGAAGACATTTGATGGAGATCTGATTAGATGATTTTGAACAACAATTGCAACTGAAGATGGATATGTATATTATTTTTGTAGTTAGCAACATGTTATATATTTTTATAGTGGATATATTGTTTTCTCATTCGGTGTTTGGTATCTATATTGGAGTCTGACTAAATTTGGATTTGCGCATTTCAAGGGGCGGCACTCTTGACATGATTTTTTCCATTCCATAGCTCGTGCTCCTAAATTCTAATTAAGGGTAGAAAAATCTCAACTATGTCACCACAACTCATATCAGTTATATTGGGTATACAAGTGTAAACTAAGATGATCTTCTAGACTTGTATTTGACATGAATTCATACACAAGTAGCCTTTGAATACCTCTTTCCCCATTAACGGCACAATACCTCTTCCACAAGCAAGATATATACATATAATCCTGCCAGGATGTAGACACAAGTCAATATCAATACTTTGCTCTTTTTATCAAAGATGAAAGATTAACCATCACCTTCCACCAAAGAAAGAAGCCAAATTGGTAATAATATATACTAATATCTGGGCACGTGTGTTCCCAGTTACTTTTTATATATAGATACGTTAGAATGATTACAATTTTATGAAAGAATGCATGTAATTAGTAATAAAACATAACAATTACAAATTAATCTTTAAGAGTTTGACAAGAAACACCAAATGAGAGGTGAATTTTAATGTTTAAAATTAATTAATTAAGCAACCAACCGTCAATTTTGAACTATAATTGGTAGTTAGCAAACTTCCAATAAAATAAAAAAGGGCTAATTTGAGCTCAACAAAGACATACACTTGCGACAATAAGAAATTAATAGAAAATGAAGTTAAAGAAGTTTAATGGAAGAGAAAACACACAAAAAGATAGAGAAGGAAAAAGTACAACATACACATCTTTTTTAAAACTTAAATCATAACAATATAGATGGAAATAGAAATACAATACATAATTTTCAAGTTTTTGTGGAGGCTTCTCCCATAACCAATCAAAATTCAAGAGTCATCTTCGTCAAGTCAAACTAAAACATGAACCAAATAGTACAATAATGATATCAGTCATTACTTTAACTATAGAATGAAAATGATAATATTCTTGGGCAGGGGTCTCATGAAACAAAAAAGATGAATTGATATAGATAAAAATTAAGGATATTTTTGACTTGTATATGACAATCGTGCTCCACATAAGTGACATCTTATTATAATGTTTGACTTGTAAATGTTAAGTATTTATAGGGTTTATGTTGTAGTAACTATTTCCTTGGTATATTTTGAGTGTTTGTTAATTCTCTTTGCTTGTTTGTTAATTCATTTTGACCAGTGTGTACCATCTATTACTTCTGTGAAGTCGACGAAATATCTTTAGATCAGGATGAAATCTTTATATTTGTAAAAGAAATCTAGTATTGAGATAATTTGCTCAATAAAATTGATTGCTTAATATAAGTGAAAGGGTCCAAGATATGCAACCTCGCCAATTTCTCAATCAGGTAGCCACATCTTGATAAGAGTTACATCAGTTTGAATGCCTGCTTCCATTATTTACTCCATGTTGTACCTCATTGATTTGAAGTTTGATGCGACTGCATTATTACATCAGTTTTATGGTGTTGATGTTCAGAAAACTTTGGTGATTATGAAGTTTCCTTCAAATTATGTCCATTACTCAACCTCAGTGACTCCTTCGAGTTAGCGGAAGATCAAGGAAGTCTATTCTGCTCAGGATGAATTCAAGGTTAGATTTACTCGTGTTTCAGTCACGTATACCAAGATGCTTACTTGGTACTAATAGTTTGCACTCTCATAAATCAGCAAAGTAGATTCCTTCATTGGCACCCTCATCAGTCAGCGAAACCACCGGCTTTAAAATTCTCTAGAACCCATTCTATCTTCATGCCTTCAATTCCGATGACACCCAAGATACAAAAGACATCCACAGAGTAGAAGAGTTCAACCCAAGTTTTCGATTCCTGCTTCACCTGATGGGAAGAAGTTGACGTGTGAGAAAGGTCTAAAGGTACAAATATTTTTTCTTCTTCCTTTCTTACTGCAGCGCTTAAATTGGTTTTGCCCCACTTTCCATCACAATGATGTTGGAGTATATCGGTTTTATACTGGTATTCAGATACTTAAAATGGGAAATTGCTTTCGAAAAATATAGTTTTCATTGTTCGAATGTTTTTTAAATCATCTGTTGATCCAAAAATTTCATTTTTCTTGATCTTCTTCTATCTTTAGTTTTACATATCTTCTGATTGAGTTATAATACATGCCTTGATTCTATATGTCAAATGCCTTTATGAAGTGTTTGCTAAGCTTGATGTCGCCTAATTCACATTTCACTGAATTAATTTCTGACCCAAGTTTATGCATATTTGATCTAACATTGAAAAGGAAAAACGTCGAATGATATGGATATTTTCTTTTTTAAGAATACAAAGTCACGATAGAGATAGAAAATGTCGATGGTATAATTTTAAAATTTCATCTTATAACAGCTATAAAGTGTGTCCGAGTCTATTAGATGTTACAGACTTGGCTCTTCTTTGTTTAATTCACTTTCTTCAATTTGATCAGAAAATATTTCTCTGAAGGCATGCCGATTTTATTATTTTACACGATTTCTGTTTGTGTTACTTTTTCGATTTCTAATTTGTTTTATGAATGTTTTTTACAGTTTAATTTTCGATGCTTCCAAGTTTCAGCAGTCCTGATTCCTGAAGTTTTCTGGGTGAGCATGGTTCTCTCCTTTGAACTGTGAATGCATCTTAACAATAATTTGATTATTGAATGCATCTTAAGCGTTTATAACGCTAACGAAGATATTAAAACCATTGAAGAGATCCCCTTGAATGGTAGAAAAATAAAGCAACATCAGTAGATAGTGTAATTGATCGATTATGTTTCAGGCTACTTGTGGACACTTGGACAAACTAAAATTTGTATAGATTGTTAATATTGATGCTGCTGATGTTAATAATCACTTGGCTATTGTGAAATATGTTGAGGATATTTACAAATTTTATAAGCTCATAAAGGTTTGTTGAATATCATATGTCTCTGTTTCGATGCTGGGGTAATTACTTTAATGCGACAAATAATAGTTTTGTGACTTTACTGTGTAGTGTATAAAATTCATGTTATTTTGATGATTTGGTTGATTCAGGATGAACGTCAATCGTATGATTACATGGATTCACAACCAGATATCAACACCAGGGTCAGAGCTAGCAATTTTTCTGGAAGGTTGAACTACTTGAAAAAAATGGAAGCTACATTACTTCACACAGTTGCGAGATGAAGAGAAACTTTTTAGGATCTATTGTCAATATTCTTAGCATTTGTAACTCTCAACTAAAAGCTGGAAAAAGTTACAATTTTCATCCAAAACTCAGTGAGGTCATTTTTTCACACTCAAAATGATGTTAAATTTCATGAATGAAACAATATATCTTACTTAGCTTGAAGCCCCGTTTTCTTCCTCGTGTTCCCAATTATGTATAAATCCTTAGAAACTCGATATCAGTATGCTTGAACAACTTGGAACAGGACATTCTTTCCGCACTATTACTAATATGTCAATAATGGTCAAAACAGCCTACAGGAGTGACTACTGATTCTGAAGGAACTGGAGTCACATTTCTTTTCCATTCAAGAGCTCTTACACATTTCACGACCTTTCAAGACCACGAATAATGGACAAATTTCTTTTCTTAGGAACACACACAAGATTCGTCACTACAAAAAGGAGACATTTTCAAGAAAAGAGAGATATGCAGTTTAGTGCTTACCTTAATATCAATTATATCACTAACAGCAAATATGTTCCTATGACCCTTGATTCTAAGATTCTCATCAACCTTCAATCTTCCAAAATTATCGATTCGATCCTGCAAATATGTCTCCCTTAACCACTCTGAACCCGGTGGCTTTCCCGTGCAAAGAAAATGGCAATCCGCTTTGATAGTTTCCCCAGACGACGTGAGATATGTTCTGTTTCCACCCGAGTAGTTCGCGTTATTACTCATATCGACAGATTGGATCAATTTCACTTCCACATTCTTGTTTTTTAACCATTCTAAAGTCTTGTCAGACGCTTTTGGTCTGATGAACTCTAGTAATCTGGATCCGTCGTGCACCAAAGTTACCTTCTTCTGAGGAAAATCACAGTGATTTCTGCAGCAAGTTCAACACCAGTAGGACCGCCACCAACAATCAATATAGAATCAGCTGCTTTTATCTTTTCATTCTCTGCAACAAGAAGTTCAACACTAGTAGGAAAATATATATATTATATTCTTGCAACAACAACTATAAATTGCAATTTTTTTGCATATTAATATGATGAAAAAATGCATTTAGTTCTTATATTTTGACTCTAAAAAAGAAAATTATGACAAATAAAAGTGGATGACAGAGGGAGTATAAAAAAATACAAGAGGTCGTTTCTAGATAATTAAACACGTAAAAGCATCTTGTCTCAGTTGGTGAAAGTTTATTTCCAATAGAAATATGTGAATTGGGTGGTATGTATTGATTTATTGTAAATAACAAATACATATAAGTTTTCACCTAATTTGAGTTTGCTTGGTAATAATTTGCTATGGGGTGTTTTAGTTCTCACTGCCGAGAGGACTTTATCACAATTCTCAACCATTCAAGCTCGAAAACTCTAATTAAATACGAGAAATTTTTATCTCTGATCTTGTTTATAACAAAACAACTACAAGGGAAAACTCTTATCATTTTACCATAGCTCTTGGTGTTATCGAATTTCCAACTTCTTGACGTGTTTTCAAGTATAAAAAAATCATGATAGTAAAGTAAGAAGAAATGAAAATAAAACATTGTGAAGACAAAGTGTTGTTGTTGGGTGAAAAGTGATACTTTTCATCAACAAAGGACAGTTTTGATTCTCTTTCCTTCTATATGGCTGTCCACATCCCCCACCCACCCACTCACCCAAAATAAATAAAATATCCTTCCTCTTTTGTCTCAATTATTCAATTGAGATAAAAGACTCTTCTAGTTGTATGAAAAGTCATACTCATGGAAAAGAGAAAGAAAAAAAAAAGTACAATTTGAATTTGGATATTAACAAGTAAACTCTTGAATTTGTATAAAGTTGAATAATTAGACACATAAATTCTACGTGACATAAAATTTAATGAGGGGATAAGAGCCCTACATGAGGTGCATGTTATATTATATGTTGGATGTTTATTTGTTATGTCATTTCCATAAAGGGGTGGATCGTTGTTTTCAGTTCATCCATTGGGACAGAGTTGTACATGGGCCTAAATAGGGACCTTCAACATAGAAAAATAGAAAAACAACAACATACCAAGTATAACCCCACAAGTGGGGTGTTTATGCAAACCCTACCACTACCTAAAGGGTAGATAGGTAGTCTCGGATAGTCCATCGGCTCAAGAAAACATAGAAAAAATATTACCTTAGAGAAAAGGAAAATGGAACAGATTTCAATTCTTCACAATTCTAAAATGTATTCATGATATGCTAGGCCCAATTAAGCACTACACTGAGCAAAAGTAATGAATAGACATAAAGCAAAAGATATCTTGCCTCAATTGATCTTTGTTTATTCAATTACTGGAGTCATACTTTATGAAAAGAGAAAAGAGGACAGTTTGCTTCTTGTAGATTAGCTAAAACATAATTTTACTAATTACAAACAAAAGAATTTAAATGAATAACAGAATCAAAAAATTCAGGTAAGTAGAGTTTACGCAGACCTTACTCCTACCTTGTCAGGTAAGAATTTAAATGAATAACATAATCGAAAAATCCTTGCTTTTTATTGATTTTTATTAGGTTTGAGTGTGTAGTTAAGAGGGGTAAGATTGATTGGTGACAATTGAACTTTATAAATTACTTTTCGCACAACTTGTGTTGTCTTGTCCCAAGCTTTAGTCCTTTTTCCACTACTTTATAATAACTCAATAGTCAATGTACAAAATAGACCATATGGTTGCGAATTGATGTAGTCACACTGTTTTAATGTAAATGTCCTAGTTTACTTGAGCACGATGTTTACAAAATAAAATGAGATTTATAAATGTTATGGTCATAAATTAAAACATTGTGCTTCAATACATATAGGGCAAGGGCAGCTTGGTGTACAAAACATCCCTCGTTAGTATGATTCGGGAAAAATGTGTATCTCAAGGAATGTAATGTAGACAACCTAACCTAATGTAATATTAGTATCTAGTTTCATGGCATAATCTGTGACACCTATAAGTCACACGAAGATAAATTTACCGTTGCAACAACGTATTCATGATTTGGTAAGTCCCTTTTAGCACGGTAATAATGAGGTCTGTGGAAATTTATTACTTGGGGGGCCCTTTCTACAACCACACTTATTCTCTTGCGTCAATTATTGAATTGAAAAAGTAATGAAAAACCAAACTCCATTGGAAAAAGGACAGTTTGCAAAAACAGTTGTATCAATTACAAGTAAGAGCACTAGCAAAAGAGAGAGAGTTTGAGAGAAATCAAAGGTCATTTCTTGTTTGCAAATTATTCTTAGCATTCAGCAGGTAAAATAAAGTTCTTTACAGAGACTATTTGAAGATATATATTTTGTCAAAATTCTTAAAGAATCATTTTGTGTTCTTGTTTTGATTTGCAGATTTGAGAAATGGAGATTGGGTTAGCAGTTGGTGGTGCATTTCTCTCTTCAGCTTTGAATGTTCTCTTTGATAGGCTTTCTCCTCACGGTGATCTGCTCAACACGTTTCGAAAGCAAAAGGATAATGTTAAGCTCTTAAAGAAGCTGGAGGACATTTTGCTTGGTCTTCAGATTGTGCTAAGTGATGCAGAGAATAAGCAAGCATCAAATCGACACGTGAGCCAGTGGTTTCATAAGCTTCAGAGTGCTGTGAACGGCGCTGAAAACTTGATAGAAGAAGTCAATTATGAAGCTTTGAGGCTTAAGGTGGAAGGCCAGCATCAAAATCTTGCAGAAGTAAGTGACCTCAACCTGTGCTTGAGTGATGATTTCTTTCGTAACATAAAGGATAAGTTGGAAGAAACCATTGAAACATTGGAGGTGTTGGAAAACCAAATTGGTCGCCTTGGCTTAAAGGAGAATTTTGTTTCTACTAAACAAGAAACTAGAACACGTTCAACTTCTTTGGTTGATGATTCTGATATCTTTGGTAGGCAGAATGATATAGAGGATTTGATTGACCGTTTAATATCTGAAGATGCAAGTGGGAAAAAGCTGACTGTAGTTCCTATTGTTGGAATGGGCGGCCTGGGTAAGACAACACTTGCTAAAGCCGTTTACAATGATGAGAGAGTGAAGAAACATTTTGTTTTGAAAGCTTGATTTTGTGTTTTTGAGGCATATGATGCTTTCAGAATAACAAAAGGGTTAGTTCAAGAAATTGGCTCAACTGACTCGAAGGATGACAACAATCTTAATCAGCTACAAGTCAAATTGAAGGAAAGATTAAAGGGAAAGAAGTTTCTTATTGTTCTGGATGATGTGTGGAATGACAACTACAATAAGTGGGATGAATTGAGAAATGTTTTTGTACAAGGGGATATAGGAAGTAAGATCATTGTGACGACACGTAAAGAGAGTGTTGCCTTGATGATGGGAAATGAGCAAATCAGCATGGATAATTTGTCTACTGAAGCCTCTTGGTCTTTATTTAAAAGACATGGATTTGAAAACATGGATCCTATGGGACATCCAGAACTTGAAGAGGTCGGAAAACAAATTGCAGCTAAGTGCAAAGGACTGCCCTTAGCTCTGAAGACGCTCGCTGGCATGTTACGCTCCAAATCAGAGGCTGAAGAGTGGAAACGTATTTTGAGAAGTGAAATATGGGAGCTGCCACACGATGACATATTACCAGCGTTGATGTTGAGCTACAATGATCTTCGTGCACATTAAAAGCGATGTTTTTCCTATTGTGCAATATTTCCTAAAGATTATCCATTTAGGAAAGAGCAAGTTATTCATCTGTGGATTGCCAATGGTCTCGTACCAAAGGAAGATGAAATAATTCAAGATTTAGGAAACCAATACTTTCTCGAGTTGAGTTCAAGATCATTATTCGAAAGGGTCCCAAATCCCTCTAAAGGGAACATAGAGAATTTGTTCTTAATGCGTGACCTTGTCAATGATTTAGCCCAAATTACATCTTCAAAACTTTGTATCAGGTTGGAAGAGAGCAAAGGATCTCATATGTTGGAAAAAAGTCTACACTTATCATATTCAATGGGATATGGTGGTGAGTTTGAGAAATTGACACCCCTCTACAAATTGGAGCAGCTAAGGACATTGCTTCCGACATGTATTAGTGTCAATTATTGTTATCACTTTCTAAGCAAGAGGGTGTTGCATAACATACTGCCAAGACTAAGATCCTTGAGGGTACTATCATTGTCTCATTACGAGATTATGGAGTTGCCAAATGACTTGTTTATCAAATTAAAGCTCCTCAGATTTTTGGACCTTTCTGAGACATGGATTACAAAGTTGCCAGATTCCATTTGTGCATTGTATAACTTAGAGACACTTCTCTTGTCATCTTGTGATTATCTTGAGGAGCTACCGCTGCAGATGGAGAAGTTGATTAACTTGCGTCATCTTGACATAAGCAACACTTGTCTCTTGAAGATGCCACTACATCTGAGCAAGTTGAAAAGCCTCCAAGTGTTAGTGGGAGCCAAATTTCTTCTAGGAAGTTGGAGAATGGAAGATTTGGGTGAAGTACATAACTTGTATGGATCTCTATCAGTTGTAGAGTTGCAAAATGTGGTTGATAGTAGGGAAGCTGTGAAGGCAAAGATGAGGGAGAAGAATCATGTTGACAAGTTATCGTTGGAGTGGAGTGAAAGTAGTAGTGCCGACAATTCACAAACAGAAAGAGACATTCTTGATGAGCTATGCCCACATAAAAACATAAAAGAACTCCAAATCATCGGATATAGAGGGACAAAATTTCCAAATTGGATAGCTGATCCTTTGTTTCTTAAGCTAGTACAGTTGTCTCTTAGAAACTGCAAGAACTGTCATTCCTTACCAGCACTAGGAGAACTCCCTTTTTTGAAAATCCTTTCCATTAAAGGGATGCATGGAATAACAGAGGTGACGGAAGAATTATATGGCAGTTTGTCCTCTAAAAAGCCTTTTAACTGTCTTGAGGAACTTATATTTGAAGATATGGCGGAGTGGAAGCAATGGCACGTACTAGGAAGTGGAGAGTTCCCTATACTTGAGAAGCTTGTAATTAAAAATTGCCCTGAACTCAGTTTGGAGACAGTACCCATCCAACTTTCAAGTTTAAAAAGTTTTGAAGTAATTGGTTCTCCCACGGTTGGAGTTGTTTTTGAGGGAATGAAGCAGATAGAGGAATTATATATTGGTGATTGTAACTCTCTTGCCTTCTTTCCTTTTAGCATACTGCCCACTACCTTGAAGAGAATAAGGATATCTGGTTGCCAGAAATTGAAATTGGATCCGCCAGTTGGTGAGATGAGTATGTTTCTCGATGAATTGACACTACAAGAATGTGATTGTATAGATGATATATCACCTGAGGTGCTCCCAAGAGCACGCAGATTGAATATATCTGATTGCCACAACCTTACTAGGTTTTTGATTCCTTTTGCCACTGAAAGACTCACTATTCAGAATTGTGAGAATGTTGAAATACTTTCGGTGGCATGTGGGGGGATCCAGATGACGTATTTGGATATTCATGGCTGTAATAAGCTGAAGTGTCTGCCAGAACGTATGCAGGAACTCCTTCCATATCTTAAGAAACTGTTTCTATATAATTGTCCAGAAATAGAGTCCTTTCCTGAAGGAGGATTGCCCTTCAATTTACAATTCCTTTGGATCAGAAATTGCAAGAAACTGGTGAGGCAGAAAGGAGTGGCGTTTACAGAGGCTCCCATGTCTCACAAAGTTATGGATCGAACATGATGGCAGTGACGAAGAGATTGTTGCTGCTGACAATTGGGAGTTGCCTTCCTCTATTCAAAGACTTCAGGTATCCTATCTGAAAACATTAAGCAGCCAACATCTCAAAAGCCTCACCTCTCTTCAATCTCTAGATATTGAGGGTAATTTACCTCAAATTCAGTCAATGCTGGAACAAGGCCAGTTTTCGCACCTCACTTCGCTTCAAAGTCTAGAAATCAGGAATTTCCTTAATCTCCAATCACTTCCTGAATCAGCACTGCCCTCCTCCCTCTCTCAGCTGATCATCTACAATTGCCCTAATCTCCAATCACTTCCTGAATCAGCACTGTCCTCCTTCCTCTCTCAGCTGGAGATCCACAATTGCCCTAATCTCCAATCTCTTCCAGTAAAAGGGATGCCCTCTTCCCTCTATAAACTAGAAATTGACAACTGCCCATTGCTCACACCACTACTAGAATTTGACAAGGGGGAATACTGGCCAAATATTGCTCAATTTCTCACCATATACATCAACGATGAATGCATGTGATGATTAAAATGGATGGCTCTTCAACTGATGTAAGCTATTCTTTTCCCTTGGAAGCTTTTTATTTCCGTCTACTTCAAAATTGCTTTTTTTGTTAATTATTTTCATTTTTAATCACTAGTTCTAAAAACATGCGTTGCACATGTCACGCCCCGAGCCTACACCCTGGGCGGGACCGGCACTCGGAGACCATTGTTGGCCCCAAGCGAACCCTTGGCCTGACTTTCTTAACTCAGTGGAAACCTAACTCAACAGAATAACTCAATGCAATGCAAGGTTATAAAACAACTTAACTTATAAAATTTGGCAAAAAAGGCAACTCGAGTCCCAAAATAGAATATTTACATATATACATAGATGAGAGACTCAAAACTAACTGACTGACTGTCTATGAAGCCTCTAAAACTGAGATGGATGTTGGGACAGACCCCGCAACACCCTAATAAAGCAAAACTAAGAGAACAAAATAATCGAGTCCTCCGGAAAGCAAGGAGGCTCACCACCGACTCTGGAGTGCTCAACTGGATCAACGGCGTGTCGGATGCTGATCCTGGGTACCTGCGTCTGCATCATAATAAGATGCAGGCCAACTGGCATCAGTACATGAAATGTACGAGTATGCGAGCCGGAAGGCTAAAACACAACTTAAGCTTGAAAAAAGTACAAGAGAACACTTACCTTGGCTCTGTACGACTCATGAATAATTGAACTCAAAATATAAGCAATAAGACACATGCAATATATATAGCTTTTAAAACATTGTAAACAACTTAGTTCTTTAATGATTAAGGCAATAACAAACTCAACTTTACTTATATAAAGGTAATATAACTTTAGTGGGAGATTCTTTAACCGACAACCACCACTATGAGCCCTAGTGGTGGTACAACGTTTTACCTCACGTTGCCCAAGGACCATCCTATACCTGGCCGTGATATAGGAAGCTAACTTCACTAAGTGGATCCACTAGCTTAGCTTTACGTGATCATCTAAAAAGTATGACCCGTTAAATCCCATGTTGGCCGCATGGTTCTTATGGAGAGTTGAGTTAATATGAACTCGTGTCCCCAACTCGGTGCTCAAGACTACTCCCAAAAATATACTTTGGCTCATAAGTGTTTGTTATACCCCATTTTAACCGGGTCAAAATAGTGTACAACATTTTAGAGATTTCTAAAGTTAATTGACTAAGTCAAGAAGTCGCCACCTAATTATTATGGTGAATTAGGGCACCTAGATTGATTAAAATCTTGTCTAAAGTTAAACTTCATTTTAAGGTCTTACTAAACATGAGATTCTAGGTAAGGGTTCAATTAATCTAAAGGGAAGGGGTTAGGCATCCTTTAAAATCCATTAAAATTGGTTAACCGATCGAACTTGATTAATTAGGCTAAGTGTAAAGGGATAACTACTAAAAACGTGTAAATCCTAAATATCGAGCAACTTAAATAACAGTGGTTGAAAATACTTCACAAAAATTCTTCTTGTCGAAAATAATATGCAATTAAAATGATTTTGAAAACATAAGTCTTATTTATGTTTGAAAAGGGGCAAATGAGTTAATAATCGGAGGACCCATTTTAAAAAGAGAAAAAAAGCTTTCACCAAAAGAGTTGGAAGTAATAGTTAAAAGAATTTGATGATCTTAACTGATTAAAAAAGGAACTTCTTTATCACAAACTAAACAGGGCATTGACAATATAAACTAAGATGCAAAAATATTCACTTAGATTTTAAATATTTTAAAAAATATTACTACTACTCTTTCTTTAGCAAATTCTAAGTTATACGAGAGGATTGATTAACACTAAAATGGTTAAAATTTAAAATGTCCTACACAACAAGTAATCAATGCAAGTAGCACGTAAGTAGTTAAGAGTAAATAAGAACATATAAGAGATATACAAAATTATTTAGCAAGAATAGAGGGAGGAATGTCCGTCATTTCCTCCAAATTCCTCATTTTGTTGTTCGAGTGGAATTCTTAGAGAACAAGAGACACCAACAAAGATGTAGATGCACAATTCGGGTCTCGCGGTGACGTTGAGTCCTAAAGTAAGACTCTTCGACTCCGGTGGTGTACATGTAAACAAAGAAAAGAAAAGAAATAAAAATTAGCAAGCATGTAATGGCTGAGTATCAAAATGAACAATGAAATTTCTAGCAAATAGCAATAAGCAAACTAAAAAGAAAACAGTCATACGGGAGAAGCATAACAAGGATTATAACCATATAACAAATTAAGAGCATCAACTTCATCTCCCTAATATGACAAATATGGTTTACTTAAATATATATAATCTCATAACCATGGCCCTAGGATGGTATTAAAGAGAGTTTGCATTTAGAGTAATAGGGACAAATGACAACATTATTTATACAAGACTACTAATTAATTCATTTAGTCAAAGATGGTTAAAAATAGTTCTTTTATATAGTGTATCTATCATATACGAAATCTTAATCATGATTTTCAGAAGAACTGAGTCAGGGATTTAAATCGTCAAACTAGTAGATTCAAGAATTGATCCTAAGTTCATGCTTTTCTACAATACATTAAAAATACGATAAGAAAGTTAGAGTCAGAGTCATGTACATAAATCATTTATTTGAAGCTACAGACATAGAATATGAACCACGAGCATCAAAATATATATATCATTTGTCATTTTTCATATAGAAACTAATACCAAACAC
>JAJOOS010017858.1:0-29149 GCA_029582725.1 Solanum chiquidenum | reverse complement strand
AGTTTAAATGTGTGGATGTAAATAAGTTTTTATTCCGCACTATTTTCATTATTGAATGCAATGAATGACTATGTGGCTTGTATAAGACCCCTTCAGGGTCGAATACGCCATGTTACGACTAGGGGGTACTCTCGGGTCGTGACAGAAATGCCTTGACTTGTGGCCCAAATCATCACAACCGAAACAAATATTGGAACCCGCAAAGTGTTTACCCAAATGTCTCCTATCACACCTTGCACAAAGAGGCCATAAGTACTCACTTATACTCCCTCTTTGAGGCTTAGGGTTAGACACCCTCTCATCACTAAATCTTGGGAAAAACTTAGAAGGACCTTGTCGGAAGAACCTTTCAATAGAAAAATTTTCATCCTCAATCCTCAACCTCTTTCTTTCCCTCAACCTTTCTTCAAGTTTCTCTTCCTCAATTTTGAGATCATAAATCGCAAGGTAAAATTTTTTCATATCATCATCAAGCATGGCCATACAACATGATTTTTCTACTAGATCGGACAAACCCAACACAAACATACTCATTCCTGACCTAGGATCTGACGCTAGAATTGGAACATACATACACAATTGGGTGAACCTCAATGCATATTCCTTAACACTCATATAACCTTGTATAATTTTAGTGAACTCAAGAACCAAAGATTCTATGACCTTTAAAGGAAATAACCTATCTAGAAAAGTATTCTTGAACCCTTCCCACTCTATGGGACCTGTTCCTACCGGTCTAGCCCCTTTCCATTGATTAAACCAAACTTGAGCAACCCCTATGAGCTGATAAGAAGCCAACTCCGCCTTCTCTACCAGAGTCACTCTCGCCAAGTCCAACATCTTAAAGACCTCATCTATAAACTTTTGGAGACCCTCTTACACCTTGGAGCCATAAAACTCCGAAGGGTTCATCTGCACAAAATCCCTCACTTTAAAAGTAGCCATACTCATTGTCGGATTCATCGAAGCTACCACCTCCCGACTCACTTGAGCCATCATTACTTGAGACAATATTATAAAAGTTGACCTAATCTCCGTATTAGTCACATTCTCCCTTATAGGGTCAATTGGAGCTTGGGGGAGCTTGGGGGGAGCTTGGGGGGAGCTTGGGGGGGGGCTTGGGGGAAGCTTGGAGGGGAACCTTTTCAACCACATGGGCTTCGTCATTCCTTTCAATGTTAGCCCTTGAAGTAGTCATATCCTTAAAACCATAGGGCACACATTAAGAGAAAATACCTAATAGATCTAAACTCTATGACACGACTTAGAGAATGAAGAAGTGGAGTTTCCTAAACATCCAATAGCCTCCTATTCATAAATGTGGTGTGCTTCACGTTTATGAACAAGACTTTACTAGACGTGGTTAGAACCATCCCAAAACCTTTGGCTCTGATGCCAAGTTTGTCACGACCAGAAGTACCCCCTAGATGTGACACGACGTACAAGACTCCGAAAATCCTCATACAAGCCTCTTAGCATATCATAACATAAATCTTTGGGATGCAACCCAAACAAAAGTCCAAATCATAAAAGAAATACTTAAAGGACATAATCGTCAAGCCCTCGAATGCTATGAGGACTTACCAAACTTCTTCTTCTTGATCTACTATGATCCTAGCTATGAGGATGAAAGTCGATATCGCCAAAACATACATTTTGAGAAAAATGTAGAAGAAATATGTGTTAGCACAAAAATGCATTATGTATGATAGCCATGCATAAAAACCTTGAAAACATGCAAAAATGAACATTTTAGTTGAATACATGCACTTTGCTAGTTTAAACAATCATTTTTAAGATAGTGTGAAAACACAAGTCATAAGCATAAGAGACATCATGATAGGACATAGACTATAACATGGTAGAGAATAATCACAACTAGTGAGTGTGAGAAGTAACATTACGGACATATACATAGTAAATACAATCTAGTTTTAGCATGACATGAGAGAAACACTTCATGAGCCACCTCAAGGCAAGCTTGTGCAATGCATGTATAAAATCCCATAATCCCACCCATACTAAGCAAGTCACTTTAGATCCTCATTCATGTTTACCATCTTTTGATCTCATCCTTAGCATATTTCCCATAGACAAGAAAACATTCACTTTTAGTCAACCACATCAAGGAAACAAACCCATATCAACAATCCAAGTAGCATACACCATTACAAGTAGCGTTCACATCAAGTGCAATTGCCATTAAGTCAAAAGCACATTCATTTCATATGTCATCATGACAAAGGAGGAACCTACCATAACAACCCTCAAAGCTTACTTGTGTCATGCATGAATAAGAGCCCATACTCCCACCCATGCTAAACTTGACCATGTGGGAGTTAGCCTTAATCTACATAGACCATGTGAGCTTGCATGGAATCTGGTGTCATGCCCCACACCGAAAAGAGGTGTCCTACTTGCCTAAGGTAGAACTAAAATGTATTAGCTTTTAGGTGGATCCAATAGCTAAATGACCTACAGGGGAACGTAGTTTATGCGATAAGGAGATTGATACAAGAAAACCTCAACCTTACTTAAAAGGGGAGCTTCCATTTTATGATATTACCTTTAGAAACTCGGTATTACTTAACGGGAGAGCCTCTATCTCATTTTCAATATCCACTCGGTGCTAGTCATAATTCCCATGAATTATTTAATTGAAGCCTAACTTGTTTCATTAGGATAGCTCATTAGATCATGCGTGAGAATAAACTTTCACCATCCATGTTTTCATGTTAGATTCAATTAGGTGAGAACTGACTTTCAACCTAGAATCACCATTATGTGAGAAAACCTTTCACATTATGTTCATTATGTGATCATGAGAATAGCCTTTCAATAATCACAATAATATCATTATAATTACGTAATAATCATGCATAAGTATGTATGTGAGAATGACCTTTCAACATCACACCAATTAGATTATAATCATGTTCATAAAGTATACACATGGAGCCCACAATTAGGCATAATTCTCATATTTTACCCCTCTTGGTTCAAGGATCACATTCAACCAATCACAACTAGGGTTACTAAATTAATCATGTAAGATACATGATTCAAATAATTCAAATATTACAACATAATCTCATAATATGCATCTCACTACAATTCATCCACATCACAATGCCATCAATTGGAAATATGGGGGTTTCATGCGTTCTTGGGGGAAATTCAACATCAAAACAATAGGAAGTCCTCAATTAATAAATAATTCAAGTAATCAATACATCACATTCATGATTCTATAACATTCTAATTGCATCAATCAATACCGACTCTTTGAGATCCAATTTCGGAAAATAGGGAAGTTCATGAATTCTTTGGTAATTCAACTAAAAATCATATAAAATTATCAAAATATCCATAAACAAACATATATAATTCAATCATTTAAAATGAATTTTAAAGGAATCTAAGAGATTGAAGTCAAACCTAACTTTTGGGTTTTTTAACTTTGAAATTGGGGTTTTTGAAAGGGCTCTATGGGTTAAGGCTACCCATATATGAAAATCTACCATACCTTATTGAAGATTTACCACGAAATTGAGGATAAAATCTTGATTCTTCAACCCTAGATTTACTCTTTTTCTTCTTCTTCCTTGGAACTCTAGAGAGAGTTTATTTGGGGGAAAAGTTGGTTATGGATTTTGGGTTTTTGTATTTATGAGGTGTAGGGGTTAGTTAATGACTTAAAAAGTCTTATATAGGTCTTTTAACACAATATAAAATGACTCCACATTAAAATAACTAAAAGAGAAATTTACCTAAACACCCTTACCTTGGCTGAATTTGGATAGCGCACAGGCATGACCCACGACCATGACCCATGGTCCGTGAGTGGACTTACGTGGCGTCCTGCAGGTCCGTGGGTTGGGGTTCTGCAGCCTGAAAATTGGCTTTGACCTAAAAATCTCTCCCACGAGGTGTGGATAGACGTACGCCCCATAGGTCCCATCCTTGGTTCACCTTATTTGGGCATCTTGGAGGTTAGGCTTTAGGGTCCTCCTCAAGGACTTTTTGTTTGTTCTTGGGGAGTCTTACCTTTATGTTTATCCCCCAAATCCTTCATTCTAAGTTAGAGAAGCAATTTTTATGACTCTAACACTAACAACAAGTTCTAGTCAAGCCTACTAGTTACCGGGATGTTACAACGAGTCTCAATAAAAGCAATCGAACCACACGTCTCCTCAGAAACCATAACTAGACGAGATTATTGGCTAACTTATGAACATCTCTAACCAATGGTCTCTCCTCTTCACTTATAGCGGCAAGACTCTCCATGCTCAAAGTTTTCCCACTCAAAGCATTTAAAACCACATTGGCCTTGCTTGGATGATACAAGATGGTGATGTCATAGTCCTTCAGTAACTCAACCTATCTTGGTTTCGTTAAGTTCAGATCCCTCTAACTAAAAATGTACTAAAGACAACACTAAGTCATAGGTAGGGGTAATTTCTCTCATGGTTTTAAACTGTCGAGAGGCATAGGCAATCGCCTTGCCTTTGTGCATAATAACACCACCCAATCAGACTCCAAAAGCATCATAGTACATGGTGAAGTCAAGACCCACCTCTGGTAAAGTTCAAATAGGATCCCAAGTCAAAAAAACCTTGAGTTTTTGAAAGTTCTCTTCACACTCATCAAAGCACTTGAAACTCACACTTTACCGAGTCAATCTACTCAAAAGAGATGAAATGGTAGAGAAGCTTTGAACAAATAGTCGGTAATAGCTAGCAAGTCTCAAAAAACTCTGGATCTCGATAACCAACGTAGTTTTGGTCTAACCCCTCACTACTTCAATCTTGGTTGGATCTACCGAAATACCCTCATTGAAACTACATGTCCCAAAAATGCCACAGAATCAAGGCAACACTCACACTTTCTAACTAGGCGTACTTGACCCCAAAGGGGTCTCATACAAACCCTTAGCATAATCATAACACAAGATAATAGAAAGTATGGAAAATTTAAAATTTATTTTGTCCATACAATCAAAAACTATTTCATAAAGCAAGTGGAAGTTTTACTACACCTTTGTCTCAAACCATATATTAAACTCTTGAATAAAAGTCTTGGGACACAGCCGATATAAAAGTCTAAAACATAAAGAAAATCATATAAAGGAAATAATGGGTTTGTCCTCGAAGCTATGAGGACTCACCAAAATCTTCAACTCTTCTTGCTCCTTAAAAACGTACCATCCAAGGAACTCAATCTCTGAAACCCTACATTTGATTAGAATGTAGCCAAAGTATGCTTTAGTACAAGATGTACCAAGTATGGTAGCTAGCACAACATCATAAGAGCATCTCAAAATGGTTAGTCAACATAAGACATAAGCATGATAGATAATAACATAGTCATAGCATAATCTCCAACATAAGCACCATATAATCATAAGTCAACCTAAGACATAGGAAATGAGCATAAGACATACATCATGTTCATAGCATGGTCTTTACTTAGACTTTCATATTTACATACTTCAACCTTTAGTATTTCATATTACAAGAGAACTACTTCACAAGCCACCTCCAAGCATACTAGTGCAAGGCAAGAATAACATCCCATAATACCATCCAATCTAAGTACCTCTTTTTTGGTCATTTTTGGGCATTGTACACACTCATAGTCAAGACTTAGGTTTTCATGTTATAAGAGTACTATACTCCTAAGTAACCTCAAGGAATACTTGTGCAATGCATGAATGGCATCCCATAATACCACTCAGACTAAGCATATCTTGAAATCACTCTATTCATGCTTACTATTCATAGATGTCATTCTTGACCTACTTCATTAAGACAAGGAACTACCATCTTAAGTCAATCATATCATGGAAGGAAACTATAGCAACAATCCATGCTAAGCATACATCACATAAGAGGACACTTCATAAGTAGCTTCAAGCCATACTTGTGCAATGTATGAATGGCATCCCATACTACCACTCACACTATGTACTTCTTTAGGCTTGATTACTCAATGCTTACTATTTATCATACTAGACTATCAAAGTATAGAACCCTACTAGACTAGACCTAACTACCATGGAAATCACACTATCATGCAATCCAAGCTATCCAAGGAAGAATACAAGTATTCCAACCTAGCTACCATGCAAACATTCAATATGATGCAAGCTACCCTTAGGGGAGTATGAGCTCTCAACCCTAAGCTATCCTTAGGATAGTATGAATCCTCAATCCTAAGTTACCATGAAATGGTCTTGGCCTAACCAAGTCAAGCTACCATAAAGAAATTCTTACAATGCTAGTTCAAGCTACCCTTAGGAGAGTATAGGTCCTCAATTCTAGGCTACCATGCCTACACTAGTGCAAGCTACCATGAAGAGCATCCCACAAATGCTAAATCAAGCTACCATGAAACGCATCCCACAAATATTATTTCAAGATAACCTTAGGAGAGTATGGTTCCTCAATCCCAAGCTACCATGAGAACTTCTAACTCATGCTACATAAACAAGCTATACATGAAGGGATCATATATCACAACTTCAAGCTATTATGTTCTAACATGCTTTGATTCATTTTAAGTGATTAACCTTTCAATCTAGAATCATTCTATGTGAGAAGACCTTTCACATTCTACATATATGGATTAATATAGATCTAGTTAGGTTATGTGGGTAAAAGCCTTCCACCACAACTCTATCTATTTTGTATACCAATTTTATGCAGGCTATCTCATCATATTAGACTTACTCTATAAGCCCTAGCAATCAACATTATGACTGCAAGCCCTACTTTCAAGCTTTACTCCACAATCATCATACTAGGCTAGATCACAAAACATATTAGTCACAATCCTTAGTCATAGGCAAATTCTAAGCATAGTTCATTATAAAGTCCCAAATTCAATCATTACAATTCGTGATCTATCATACATTCATAATTCTAGTTCAATTGATGATTTCATATTCCTATTCTTGAATAAGTTCTATACATGAAAACAATTCTAGAAGATCTATCAAGAATCATCAATTTCTCTTCATAGGGCATAAACCCACTTACTTTGATTTCTAGGGTTAACCATGGAATTCACATTAATTCACCAGAATATTATGAATCAACACTAAATTAACCATAAATAAGTATTATCCAACCAATTTGAGTCATACCCATCTAAACCCACACATTGGAAGAAACCCTAGCTTAGATTGGGATTCTTCTTCACAAATCTTGGGGAATTATAAGGGACTCTACGGGTGGAAGAGCCCATAGATGAAAATCTAAACATAACTTAAATCAAATCCCTACAAAAGCCGTCAACAATGGAGCCTTTGTTCTTGACGTTAGCTTCAAACTCTAGCTTCTTCTTCAATGGAGGTTTTCTAGATAGAGAAATATTTGAGAGGGGAGAACTTTGGGATCTTGTGGGGTTTTTGAATTAATGACTTATTGGATGGTAAATGAATTAAAATAGTCTATATAGGTGTATAAAGTCCATATAAAACGACCCCCATTTAATACCCATTAAAAACGAATTTACAAATTTGACCCTCATTGGCAGCCATGGTGTCAGGCACCAAGACAGGGCTCACGAGCCGCGGTGAGGACCACAAGCCATGGTCCTTCGTGTGGTTCCTTAGGAAGTGGCTTGCCACTGAGTTTTGGCCTGACAAAGTCTAAGGCATGACCACTAGACCTCCCACGATCCGTGATCAAGGCCACGATCTGTGGTGAAGGTCTTGGTCTCTTAGGTAGTAGCTAGGCGTAAGGGCCTTGCCTCCAACAATTCTAAGGGGACTTCACGTGCCCCTTCACGGACTGTGGTCAAGACCACTGGTGGTGAACCTTGGGCAGTTCATGGCCAAGGTTGGGCAGCCTTGGCCTTTGGCTTAGGCTTTGCCCCCTTGCCTTGGCACTTGCCCTTGCTACCCTCAACCAAACCCTAGGTGGTCTTCCATACTATGAGGTCTAACATGTACCTTGACGTTCAACCACTAAACCCCTCATTCTATGCATGTAATGTCTCATCTATGACTCTAATCCTCATCATCAAACTCTAGAACCCTAGCCCTTGGTTCTAGTTTAGCCTACTAATTTTCGGGGTATTACAAGGTATGAATATGATATTATGTGAAAGGTTTGTCACATATAGTGAATCTAAGGTCGGATCACCTAATGAATCTACGAGCTTTAGTATGAGTTATATGGGTTTAGTGTCAAGACATTCTTCCGTAATTATGAACTTAATTCAAGACTAATAATCAACTCAATGGGAATTAATGCTTAGCACCGAGTGGATATGAATATGAGATGGAAGCTTCTACACTAGTTGAGTTTGGCTTTTCAAAGTATGTATCTCATGAGATGGAAACCTTATATCTTAGTAGGGTCCGGTTTTCTAGTGGCAATCTCCCTATCCCATAACTATGTTCCCACATAGGTCTTTAGTTAGTCGATCCACTTAAGCTATGAGTAAAGTTCTACCTTAGGCAAGTAGAGCAACCCCTTTATGGTGTGCGATAGACACCGGATTTCATGTTAGCTCACATGGTCTATGTCAGTTAAGGCTTATTCCCAATATGGTAAGTGTCACGACCCGAGAGCATCCCCTGGTCGTAACCGGCATACTCGACCTCGAAGAGGTCTTGTACAAGCCCTTAGCATTCATCATCACATTTGTCATAGAATAAAAAGCATAAAATATAAAACTTTTCACAATCAATGTCAAAGTCTTTCATATAAGAAAATAGAATTTCTAGATACCATATCAATGAAGCCATCTAAGTACAACAAAAGAATCTCAAATAGGGAACATAGCCCTTACAATATAAAAGTCTCATAGTAGAGAGTACATAAGAAGTATATTAGTCTATTATAATAGAAAGAAAACATAAGTGGTATCATGTTGTCCTCGGAACTTAAGGACATACCCAAAGCCTTGGAGAATACAATCCAAGCCTCCTTTCCTTCAAAGTGAGAACCTACTAGCCAGAACCTACACTTAGTAGAAAAATAGGAAGAAATATGGGTTAACACAATCAATTGTACTAAGTATGGAAGCCATGCAATTTAAAACCATTTAAAACATGCATAAAAGGGACCTTTTTCGAAAACATGCTATTTCAAATTAAAATCCACAATGCACACCCAAGGTACACATAGTCAATCCATACCATAAGACAATGAGACATCCATGATCATAAGCAACCTCATACATAACCATAGTTCATACCTTACATGTTTGAGTTCAATTAACATCATACCATAAGGACACCACCCATGACCCCTTTTCAAGTTCACTTGTGCAATGTACATATCAAGTCCCATACCCCCATATATACTATGTAAATCCATCAAGAAGACACAAGTTTAGTCACATGTATAACCAACATCATAATAAGTGAAACCATACTTGACATCATTCATAAGTTTCATACATACATAAAGGACTCACAGAAGAACTACTCGAAGATCCCACTTGTGGAATGCATAGGTAAAGTCCCATACCCCCACCTATACTAAGTAGTACCCTTCAAGAAGCCCTAGTTAGAGTTCATATTAATATTCATGTGTCATCTTCACTTCTTAGTTCATATTCTTTAACATAGGGAGATTAGAAATAACTGACATAGACCATGTGAGCTACATGGAATCCGGTGTCTTCCTCCCACACCAAAAAGAGAGTGTCCTACTTGCCAAGGTAGAACATACATACAAAATAGCATCTAGGTGGATCCACTAGCTAAAGACCTATGTTGGCACATAGTTATGGAACAAGGAGATTTCTACTAGAAACTCGGACTTGCTAAACGTAGAAGGTTTCCATCTCATTAGACAACACATTTATTGGGAACCCGGACTTGCTAAACGTAAAAGAAACCCATATGGGAGGCTGGACTTGCAAGACGTAAAAGCCTCCATCTCATATTCATGTTCACTCGGTGCTAAGCACAATCTCCTTTAGAGTAATATATAGTCTTTACTTTAATCATTAGTTCATCCATAAAACGTTAGGGACTTAGTCCCTCATATCATATAGCTCAAGGGTTTCAAAGATGAGAATAACCTTTCATCATAGAACCAACAACATGTGGGAATGTATCTTTCATATCATAGTCATCTAGTATTTATGAGAATTGCCTTTTATTCAACATATTAACACATTCATAATCATCTCCCAACATTCATGTTCATATCATAGCATAACATACATGTTGATAATTAGGGTTGTAGGGGACAGGAAATCATAATTCAACCCCACATTACATAATTAATTAGGCACCTCCACCATAAGTGGATCAACAATTCAATACAAGAATGCTCATTACATTGAAAGACCTTACCCATAGCCTTCAAGGAATTCTTCAAGATCCAACCCTAATTTCATAACATTCATACATCAAATAGAGCAACATCATAATACACTAATGAATTACATGTAAATATACTAGATTCTCAACATTCATTCATCAATCAAACCATACTAGGGTTTACTAGATTCTCAACCTTCACTCATCAATCGAACCATACTAGGGTTTACTAAATTCTCAACCTTCATTCATCAATCAAAGCATACTAGGGTTTAGACTTAAGTAAAAAAGGGAAATCATGGGTCTTGTGGGGGATTGTTAAAAAACCATCAATACATAAATCCATCCACAAACATTCCTATATAATCATATTTAACCATTTTAAATCAATAAAAATGTTTTAGGAAAGATACCCATGAGTTTGATTGAAAACCTAGAATTTGGGGAACTTTGAAATCAACTTTGAAAGGGCCGCTTGGGGAAAGATTCCCAAGAGTGAAGAGCATTCATACCTTAATGAAGTTTTTCCTTGAATTTGGGTTTAAAACCTTGGAGCTTGAACCCTAATCTTGAAGCTTATATGTTCTTCAATAGAGGAACTTTGTAGATAGAGAAATATTTGAAGGAATTTGTTTTTTGAGAGAATAATTGGGTGTTTGTGTTTTTGATTTGGGAATGGGTGAAAATGACTTAAAACAATATATAAATCACCCCCTAAAATACCCAAAACACCTCTCACTTAATTGGACTGAAATAAAAAGACCCAAAACTCACCTCTTAACATGGAACCTTTCAGGAACCACGCCCAACCTCACGCCTCATGGAGAGGACCACGGACCGTGGTACCTCCCATGAAGGTTAAGGAAGTGAGCCCCCTTATTTGGGCTCCAATTTTCGTGACCAAGTCACTTTCACTAGCCACGAGTCGTGGGTGTGCTCGTGAGAGTTGAGGCAGTAGCCTCCTTAAAGTGCACACTCCCACCAAAACTAAGGGGACTTCACGCCCCTCCTCACGAGCCATGGAGTGGACCACGACCCATGGTCCCTATCGTGAGAGTTGGGGAAGTGTCTAGGACACTTGGAGTTCCCTCCTCTTGGGCCAAGGCAATTCCAAGAAGCCTCCCAGTCGCCGTGCTGGTGGCCGTGGAGTGTTGAGGCAGTAGCTCCAAGTTTGGGGCAGCCTTGGCCTTTGGCCTTGGTTTGCCCAATTATCTTGGCACTCCTCTAATAGGACTTGACCCCTATACCCCCTAATCTTGATTAGATGGTCTATTAACCTAGGGGAAGTTATTTCAAAAGCTTTTAACCTTACGTTTAGGCTCTAGTTTGATGTAGCATTTTTCGGAGTCTTACAATATCCCCCCCCCTAGGAACAATAGCCCCCGAATGACACCTTAAACCTTTATAGGGGAATTACGACTCAAGACTAGCAGCCCAACAACATACCTCATAGTAAAAATGCAAAACACAAAGGAGGAAACATCAACTCCATTTTAGACATAACAATGCATCATAAGGGAGTAGGAATTACATCCACAACCCAACATACTCAAAATATCCTCATTTCATATCATATAAGGAGGAACTACCTTCTCCAATTCAATAAGCTCAGCATGGACATATAGGAGCCAATATGCCATTTCCACAAGACACAACTAAGCATGTTCAATACAACATCTCATGAAGTCAAATACACCATTAACATACTAAAGTGCAAATCAACCATGAGGAACATATAATTCATGAAAACTCAATATGCATTAAACATGAATTCTCACAAGAACATGCACACATAAAAAGAAGGAATCATGAATACTCAAGTTGCACAATAAAGGCTTCTTCACATGGACTCACACCATATAAGGAAAATCGTGGCAAAATCTCATACAATACACCTAACTTCCAATTCACTACAACTAAAGAGAAACTACTTACCTCAGGTTTGAGTAGAAGTAGGAGGAAATAGATGAGGATAACTGGACATCATATTGGCCTCGGCCTCCCATGTAGAGTTTTCCACTAAATGGTTCCTTCATAGAACCTTAACGGAAGCTACCTCTTTATTCCTCAACCTCCTCACTTATTGGTCTAGAATCTCAATTGGAACCTCTTCATAGGAAAGGTTCTCATCAACTCCTAAACCTTTTAAAAGAAGGATACATACCGGATAACCTATGCACTTCTTGAGCATTGACACATGGAACACCAGGTGAACCGGAGCCAACTCATTAGGCAAATTCAATTCATAAGTAATATTTTTGACACGTTTCAAAATATCATAAGGGCCCACATACCGGGAACTAAGTTTCCCCTTTTTGCCAAATCTCATTACCCCTTTCATGGGTGAAATCTTTAAGTAGACCCAATCACCTACCTCAAACTGAAGATCCCTCTTTCTATTGTCAGCATAGGACTTTTGCCGACTTTGAGCTGCTTTCAACCTATCTCTTATAAATTAAACTTTCTCAATGGCCTCATAAACTAACTCGGGACCAAGAAGAGCAATTTTACCTACTTCAAACCACCCAATCTGAGACCTACACCTTCTCCCATAGAGTGCTTCAAACGGAGCCATATCAATACTTGAGTTGTAGCTATTGTTGTAGGCATATTCTATCAACGGTAGATGATCATCCCAATTACCCTTGAAATCGATGACATGTACCCTTAATATGTCCTCCAAGGTTTGAATGGTGCGTTCCTCTTGACCATCCATTTGGGGATGAAATGCGGTATTAAGCTTTACTTGGGTACCAAGCCCATTTTGGAATGCCTCCCAAAAATGAGAAGTAAATGGAGTACCTCGATCGGAAATAATAGACAAAGGAACCCCATGCATTCTCACTATTTCCTTGATGTACAATTTAGCATAGTCCTCCGCCAAGTAAGCAACTTTGACGGGAATGAAATGGGCTGATTTGGTCATCCTATCAACAATGACTCAAATAGAATCATGTTTTTGAGTACGAGGCAACCCTACCACGAAGTCCATATTGACAACCTCCCACTTCCAAGTGGGGATGTCTATATTTTGGGATAGACCTCCCAGTTTCATGTGTTCGGCCTTGACTTGTTGACAATTAGGACATTTTGCTACGAAACCCGCTATATCCTTCTTCATGCCATTCCACCAATAGACTTCATGTAGGTCATGGTACATCTTGGTTTCTCCCAAATGAATAGAATATCGCGAACCATGAGCCTCTTCTAATATTCTTTCCCTCAAACCATCAACATTCGAACACACAACCTACCATGGTACCTAAGAACCCCATCTCCCCCTTGGGAGAAAGCCTCAACTGACTTGTTGAGAACCGATTCTTTCAATTCCATCAAAATAGGATCACGGTGTTGCTTAGACTTCACATCAACTACAAGGGATGATTCAGAACAATGATGAACCACGAACGCACCCTTGGTGGAATCCACTAGTTGGACACCAAACCGGGCCAACCTATGCACATCACGAACCAATTCCTTCTTTTCTTCTTCTACATGAGCAACACTACACATAGACACTCTACTCAAGGCATCCACAACCATATTTTCGTTTTGAGGGTGATATAGACTATTCATGTCATAGTCTTTCAAGAGTTCCAACCACCTCCTTTGTCGGAGGTTCAACTCCTTTTGGCTAAAAATATATTGAAGACTCTTGTGGTCGGTAAACACATCAACATGCACCTCATAGAGATAGTGTCTCCATATCTTCAAGGCAAACACTACGGACGCTAGTTCAAGATCATGAGTTGGATTATTCTTCTCATGTAGCTTGAGTTGTCTCGAGGCATAAGCTATCACCTTACCATGTTGCATGAGGACACAACCCAAACCTACTCGAGAAGCATCACAATACACTACAAACCCTATGGTACCCTCCGATAAGGTTAACACCAGAGAGGAGGTAGGTTTATCCATTAACAATTGAAAACTCCTTTCACATGACTCCGACCATTAGAACTTAGACTTCTTTTGGGTCAAGGCAGTTAATGGAGAAGCGATAGATGAGAATCCCTCAACAAATCTCCTGTAGTACCCAGCTAAACCCAAGAAACTTTGGATGTCGGTAGGACTCAAGGGTCTAGGCCAACTTTTGACTGCTTCCATTTTCTTTGGATCCACCTCTATACCCTCACTAGAAATAATGTGACCATGGAAAGCAACCGACCTTAGCCAAAACTCACATTTACTAAATTTAGTAAAAAGTTGGTGACCTTTGAGGACTTGCAACACCATCCTCAAATGATTCATATGATCACCCTCAGTCTTAGAGTATACCAAAATATCGTCAATAAAGACGATCACAAATGAGTAAAGATACTTTCTAAACACCCGATTCATAAGGTCCATGAATGCCGCCAGGGCATTTGTGAGACCAAAATACATAACTAGGAACTCAAAGTGACCATATCTTATTCGAAAGGCCATTTTTGGAACATTAACACCTCTCACCCTAAGTTGGTGATAACCTGACCTCAAATCAATCTTTGAAAAGTAACTCGCTCCTTGGAGTTGGTCAAATAAGTGATCAATCCTAGGGAGTGGGTACTTGTTCTTTATGGTGACCTTGTTCAATTTTCGGTAATCAATACACATCCTAAGACACCCATCTTTCTTCTTTACGAACAAAACTGGGGCACCCCATGGAGATATGCTTGGTTGGATGAAACCCTTATCTAGCAAATCTTTAAGTTGAGCCTTTAGTTCCTTCAACACAGCCGGGGCCATCCTATAAGGAGGGATAGATATGGGATGTGTATCCGGCAAAAGATTAATGCCGAAGTAAATTTCCCGTTCGGGAGGAATTCCGGGCAAGTCATCGGGAAAGACTTCCAAAAATTCCCTTACTACGGGGACCGACTCTAGAGGAGGAGTCTCGGACTCAAGGTCCTTAACTCTTACAATGTGATAGATACAACCCTTAGAAATTATCTTACAAGATTTTAGACATGAAATTATTTGACCTTTAGGGACTAAGTTTCCCCCTTTCCATTCTAAAATTGGTTCATTAGGAAATTGAAATTTCACAATTCGAGTTCTACAATCTATGCAAAACAAGCATGCAACCAATACATCCCCAATATGACATCAAAATCCAACATTTCAATTTCTACCAAATCAACCAATGTGACTCTATTGGACAATGAAATGGGACAACCCCTATAAACTCTTTTACCTACAACGGAATCACCCACCGGGGTAGAAACTGAGAAGGGGTCCTCTAAGACATCGGGAAGCACATCAAATTTCATAGCCACTAGAGGGGTTACAAACGACAAAGTGGCACCGGGGTCTAACAATGCGTAAACATTAATTGAAAATACTTGCAACGTAGCGGTAACAACATCCGGAGAGCTCTCTTGATCACCTCGAGATTGGAGAGCATAGAAGCAATTCTTCTTAGGAGCATCGGAGTTAGAACCACTTGCTTGAGCTTGATTATTCTCCCTACCTTTAACCTTCAACATAGGGTAATCTCTCTTCATATGACCACTCTTCCCACAGCCATAAAAATTATCCGTGCCAACTAGGCACTTGCCTTGATGTTTTCGGCCACACTTGGCACAATTTGGCTTCTCAACATAGAACCACTACCTTTTCCCTTTTGTGGTTTAGGGTTATGCACCTTATTTTTGTTGACTCTCGGAGCATTGGAAGGACCTTGGTTGGAAAACCTCTTCTTAAACCTTGTTTTACCTTGACCTTCAAACTTACACCTAAATAAATTTCCCTTATTGGCCCTTGGCCTTTTCACTTCTCTAGTCTTCTTTCTAAGCCTTGACTCTTCCACTTGTTGAGCATGTACCATCAACTTAGAGATATCCATGTTTTCATAGAGCATAGCCGCTCGGAACTCTTCTTCAATAACATCGGACACACCAGTGACAAAGAAACTCATTTCATCTCTTAGGTTGGAAACCAAATATGGAGCATATTTTGACAACTTTGTGAATTTCAAAGAGTATTGTTGGACACTCATCCCTCCTTGGTGGAGATTGATGAATTCCTCAACTTCTGCCTCTCTCTTTTCACGGGGAAAAAAACTATCAAGGAAAGCCTTATTAAATATCTCCAATGTCATGGGACCTGCTCCTATAGTTCTATTATCCTTCCATTGATTGTTCCATGTTTGGGATACATCTTTCAATTGGTATCCGACAAATTCGGCCTTCTCAACGAAAGTGATTCCCATAGCATACATAATTTTGTAAACCTCCTCTATAAATTCTTGTGGGTCCTCATTGAACATAGAGCCATAGAACATAGGAGGATTCATACGAGTAAAGTCCCTCGATCTTGAGGCCATTGTACTAGCATTGGGATTTACCTGGGGCCCCACCTCTTGGTTAGCATGGCCGTCAAAGCTTCTGCTTGTGTGGTGACGGCTTGAGTTTTCATCGTCATAAGTTGAGTCAAGGTGTGAAGAGCCACTCTTATCTCTACATTAGACATAGCTCCTTCATCAATAGGAACTTGAGGGTCTTGAGAAACATGAGGGGGAACCTCCTTATTCACATTGCCCTGTCTGGCCCTCCTAGAATTTGTCATTCTTGTATTCATAGCCTATAAGCACAAGAAAAGGATTAGAAGGAAAGACTTTATAGAGCCAAGACTCTTAAGGCAAGACTAATGAGTAATGAAAGAAGGGAAAGTTCCTAAACATCTTATAGCCTCTCATTCATAAGTGTGGCGCGCTTCACACCCATGAACAAGACTCTACTTGACGTGGTTCATGAGACATCAATCCTAATATTATTCTTAACCTTATGCTCTAATACCAAGTTTGTCACGACTCAAGAGCACCCACTAGTCGTAACCGGCGTACTCGACCTCGAAGAGGTATTGTACAAGCCCTTGGCATTCATCATCGCATTTGTCATAGAATAAAAAGCGGAAAATTTAAATCTTTTAACCATCAATGTCAAAGCCTTTCATATAGGAAAATAGAATTTCTAGACATCATCTCATGAAGCCATCTAACTACAACATAAGAATCTCAAATAGGAAACATAACCCTCACAATATAAAAGTTTCATAGTAGAGAGTACATAAGAAGTATATTAGTTTATTACAATAGAAATAAAACATAAGTGGTATCATGTTGTCCTCGGAACTTGAGGACACCGGTGTCCATTATTTCCCTAGAAGGGTTGGGAGTTGATGAAAGCCTTTCATATGAAGAAGTTCCGATAGAGATCCTTGACCGACAAGTTAAGAGATTGAGATACAAAGAAATAGCTTCCGTGAAGGTTTTATGTAGAAATCATTTAGTTGAGGGTGCTACTTGGGATGCCGAGGCCGATATGAAGTCCCGATATCCTCATCTCTTTCCTTCTACTCCTATTCAAGCTTGAGGTAATTAGTTTTTCTTGAGTTTGGTGTTTTAGAAGTCATGTGTGTTGTATGATCATTTCCATGATTTCCTTATGTTATCCATGTTCTTGATGAAATTCATGTTTAGAAAGAAAATGAGTTTTCATGATTTATGTTCCTCATGTTATTGTGCATTTAGTATGAGTTGTCTATTTAACTTCATGGGATGAGTTTATTAAAATGCTTTAGTATGCTTTTGAGAGTAATTACATATTTGCTTCATGACATGGTGTTGAGCATGATTTTAGTTGGAGAAGGTAGTTCCTCCTATGAATATGTGAAATATTGAGTTTCATGCATAATGAGTTGTTAGATGTAGTTCCTACTCCCTTGTGTTGCATTGACTATGTTTTAGATGAAGTTGAAGTTTCCTCCTTTTAATCTTTGCAGTATTTTGATGCTTCATGCGTAATGGGCTGCTAGTTTTTAGTCTTTAATTCTATAAGGTGTCTAGATCATCTTTCAAGGACGAATGTTCTCATGGGGGAGATAATTTAACATTCCAGAAACTAGTAGCCTAAACTAGAGCCTAACATAAGGGTTAGAGTCGTAAATAACTCCCAGTACTTAATATAAATGTTTTTTGGTTAATACGTCAAGTTACGACCCCCCAAGTACCAACCATGAGTCCTTGAGGAGGACCCTTCAAAGGGTGAAAAAATGCACCTAGGAAGTCCACCCACGAAAGGGAACCACAACCAGTAGGTGGACCCACACCTCGTGGGTCATGGCTGTTGGTTAATACCCCAGAAAATAGGCTGCCAAACCCAAACCACAGACCTACAGGATGCCACATGAGTCCACTCACGGACCGTGGGTCTAGGGTCGTGGGTGGTCTGTGAAACTGCCTTTTGGCAATTGGCCTTAAGGGTCTTTTGGGGTTTTCAATTTTTAAGTTATCATTAAGTGAAGTCGTTATGTATAATTTTAGGCTAACTATATAATGTTTTAAGACCCCTAAATCTATTCATCACCCTCATAATTCCCAAATCAAAATCAACTTCCCACAAAATCTTCTCTCTAGAACTCCAAGGAAGAAGAAGAAGAAGATAATCAAGTTAGGGCTTCAAGAAGAGGGCTTTTCACTAAAAAAAATTTGGAATTCTTCACCAAGGTATGGTAGTCCTTTATCCTTGGATAGTTTTCATCCATGTAGTCCCTCCAAAACCCTTAATTTCAAAACTAGAAATCCCAAAAGTTAGGGTTTGACTTCAATCTCATGGATTCCATTCAAATTCGATTTATTGATTGAATTATGTTTTATTATGGATATATTGATGATTTTATATGGTTTTATATTGAATTCTCCAAGAATCCATGAATTCCCCTATTTTTTTAATGTGGATCTCAAAGTGTGGGTATTGATTGATACAAGTAGAATATGATAAAATTATGCATCTAATAATTGAATCATGTTATCATTCATGTCTAAGGTATTAATTCTAGATATGTTCACTGAAATGTAGTATGAACAACACTTTCTTCCCTTTTCTTCAACATTTTTCATTCATGCTCAAAAGTCACCCCATTATTCACTTTCCATGGAAGACCGGACACCCCATTTCTTTTTGCAACTTTATTGCACAACTTTTTCATTCTTTTTCTTTTCTTTTCTACTTCTTCTCTTCTTTTTTTTGTATGGAGAGGTTCCATCTTTTTCAAAACCATGGGTAGAGGGGAATTCTTCACATTTCTTGATTTACTTTCTCTTTTCACCACACCCCGAACTTAGGCTTTTGGCCTAATTTTGGGTATTCAAACAAACATCACTTCATGAGGATTATGGGTGAATGGATAAAGAAAGGTCACAATTTCATCAAGTTTCTTCCAAAAAAAAGGCTAAGGATCAAATGGTGCTCAAGAAAACATCACACACTCACAAGGTAGGCCACAAAAGAGGTATAATGTCAAATTGTTTCACTCTTAAAAATTGTTGCCTAAGATCATTTTAAGAACTCACATCACTTGGTCAACTAGACCAACGGGGAAAATTCTGGGTGTCATCACACAAGGTTCACGGTAAGCTCATCACAAAGGCATTGCCACCAATGTCAAACAAGGCTCCACACTTTTGCTAGTGTGTAATGTTCATCACAAGAGACTCAATCTGATAATCGTCTAGTCACAACTAGATGGAAAAAGTCCACATATTGTCTATGAAACTTCATTTGTCCTCATCGTAGCCAGACATTCACTTTTGTTCGATTATGAGCACTATTCAAGTCATCGGTATAGATCAAGACCGATACTCAAATTTGTAAAAGAACAACCACATTCAAACGCAATCAAGAGGTGGCACAATTTTTTTTGGAAGAGCCCAAAAACCATTTACAATTAAAACAAGGAGCCACAAGCTCAAATATCCAGAAAAACAGTGCCAAAACACAATTTATAGCACAAAACCCAATGTATAAACAAAACAGTAATCACAAGAGGAAGGTATGGAAATACCTTACCCCACCATGAAACAAACAACTATTTCTTCTCAAATTTAATAAAGATATCCAAAAATCAATAAAAAGGGACAGAGAGGGAGGTAAAGAAGATCATGTCTAAGAGGTCGCTCCATCTATCGGGGCATCAGTGCCTGGTGTCACAGCAGTCTGATCATGGCCATCAGTTTTGGAGTCACATCACTTGTAGATCCGACCATGGTGGTGTCTGTCAAAGAAATCCGGGCAGCTGAATCTTTCATTACCTCCTCAACCTCTGTCAGGCCCTCATAGAAAGCCTTCTCACCAATACCAAGTTATTCCTCATCGGTCTCAATCAGCTACCTCCTCAGCTCGAACTTCATCTTCGATGGTAGCCGGAGGCATAGCTGTCTCAACTGGCACATCTAGGATCTCCACCACCTCAAAAATCATAGACATGTCAGTGGACTTCAGCTAGTCTACATCTCTCCTCAGTGCATCAGTAACATTCTTTAGAGTCGCCACCTCCTCAATGGCCCCTTGGCCACGCTCACACACCGCTATTCTTACTGCAAGGGCATCAATGCTAGCACTCAAAGGTGTCACAGACTCAGCAAGGGCTATATGAATGATGCTCAGAATGGTTGTCTCAAGTCTGGCGGTACGACCATCCATAAAATGGGCTAGCTGCCCCATCCGTAGCAATGCAGCCTGAGAGAGTTGAGGTCCTCCAGCAACAACAGCAGTACAAGATTTGGGAGGCACATGAGCAGTAGAAGAACTGGGAGTAATAGAAGTAGCAGCTCTAGATGTACCGGAAGTCCTAGGGGCCGGAGTGGGAAATGCTGCCTTCTGCAGGTAGAAGAAGGGTTGCTTTCTTCTTGTCCGCCTCCTCTCGAGTGTACTCAGCCTCTATACACTGGATATCAGTGGAGGATAAATGAGTAACCTCAATAACTCTCATCGCATCCCGAGGTACTCCAACATATTGGCACAACTCTGTAATCAGCACATGGAAAGGAAGGGATGTCTCTCTCTGCTTGGTCCTCATGGCCATCTCTTTCTCTATGATAAGCCGCATGCCAATGCTCTTCTTAGACATAATCGACCGGAGGTAGGCCTCCATAGGATGGTGAGATGAGATATGGCCCATTTGGGTCTCCAACTATTTGATAGAGACGGAATGAGAGGTAACCGTATGGCTAAGGGTCCACACATCTTCCTTCATCTCTTTCAAAATCTTATCTGATCCCTCAACCTTGTTGAAAATACAAGACATCATATCCTCAGACCACCCACTCTTGTAATCCTTGTGCTTTTGGCACTCAGGGAGGAACATATCTCTCATTCTCCCTGTCTCTCTCTTTCCAAGTGGGGTTACGATCCCTCCACTCTCTATCACAATCCTTCCAACCTTCATCCTTGTTCCAACCCTTGTTAACACCCTTTTTCAGGTAGTTTGAAAGATACCCACCTCCTTGGTTGGTTAAGAAATTCAACTCTTCATTGTATAAAGCCTCAAACTTGGCCGCATCAGGATTACCACACCCGACAACCACATCATTGACACTTCGAGCACCAATTCCCATGACATTTTTGGACAAAATGTCAAGTTGTGTCATGATCTTTGCCATGTTCTGGTCCCTCGTTTTGTCTTTATCTAGCTTCTCCTTGGTCAATTTAAATGTGAGAGGGGAGACCTGATCTTCGCGGGTGTGCCAAGCCCAATTAATTGTGGAAAAAATACTATCCACAAGTTGGGCTGCTATAATGTAAAGTTGTTGCATCAAACCTCCTAGAGAAAGTTGGTCAGCTACTCCCTTGTTCACCGAATCAACGCTTCGGTAAAAATACTACAGTAAAACATTGTCGGGCAAACCATGAGTTGGGCATTACAGCACCAACTTCTTGAATCGTAGCCAAGTCTCATGCATTGGCTCACTCTCCAAATGCTTGAAGCTTTGGATGTTGTCCCAAAGTATCATCATCTTTGAAGGAGGGAAAAATCGCACTTTAAATGCGGTGACAAGCTCTTCCCACAAAGTGATTGATTCTCTTTGCAATTCAGTCAACCATTTACATGCTTCTCCCATTAAAGAGAATGGGAACAACCTCAACTGGACCGACTCTTGGGATATATTCTTGAAGGAAAATGGCCCACAAACATCAAAAAAATTCTTATGTGCTCATGGGGATCCTCATGAGCCAACCCACCGAACACCCCTTTCAATTGCAAGAGCTGCAACATGGTACTTGTAATATGGAACACAGTGTTCCCTTCCGTCGAAGGCAAGCGAATGGCACCAATTCCAACCATTAGATAAGGGTCATTAGCATTAGGCTGATTGACATCGTTGAGGTTTCCGATGTCATCTTGGTGGCCCCCTTGGCTACCATTGCTTCCATTCACACTCATACTTTCTATTTCAAAACACAAACAAGCAAACCAAAACTAAAAGTAAGTATATTCGACTATAACTAACAAGAACAAAATTCAACTTAACTAAAGAATATTAGTCAACACCACTCCCCGGCAGTGGCGCCATTTTGATTGAATAACGCTATCAAAGACACTTAATCCAGCTCTAAGAGTTAGCGATCATTAGTCAGCACATAACCCAACTAAATGAGTTGGGGTCAAATCCCACATGGAGTGCTACGTGTTTAAGATTCAATAGGAAAGTACGAATGTGCTCAAATCATCCATAGGAATAAACATTATCGAATAAATACATAATGTAAATCAGGGGTGACACGAATGTTAAATAAGGGGGTTTTGTTTTTAACTATCAGCTACAACAACAACAAATAACACGAAACAATAATAAAGAGACGGGTTATTCGAATGTGATTGGATTATAGGCTAATGTAGACAAATGGGTAATTGCAACTATTAGTAAATAGCTGTAAATTAGTGAATAAGCTAGACTTTAGAGGGGATAAACTTTCTCTCGAATAAATTATCCTAAATCAAGTTGGTTTCTCTTGAACACCAACAAGCATGCAAATAAGAATAGCCTACGCTTTAGTCCATTCAGTATCTTGAGATGAATGTGTGGAAAAAGGTTTAGGATTCACTCTCTCGAGTTGAACCCATGTCAAGAGGTCACTCGCAACTATCCAATTGGACTTGGCGATCACCAGGCTCTCTTTTCTTCCTTCTTTCAGCTCTTTTCGTTCCTCTTTGCAAGTTAGTGTCCTTACTTTGTTCCTCAATCCAAATACCTAGAAATCAAGGATTTTTCATCAGTTATTGGCACAAAATAAGCATTTGAGGACACTAGATCTATAAAAATAAAGCCCTAAAGGAGTCCAAATCTAGGACTCATCGTTGACTTAATGTGATCCATGGTCCTTGAAGGACAAAGTATGAGAATTATGCTTGTTTAAGAGATTTATGTATATTCTTTTAGATCACTTTAAGATTAAAGTGAATATGATTATGATCTAATTGTTGTGTTGATTCGGTGATTATCCTCATGTACACACCTAGGTATGATTATGCTATGATGTGAAAGGTTTGTCACATATAGTGATTCTAAGGTTGGAAGACTAGTCTCACCTAATGAATCTATGAGCTTTAGTATGAGTTATATGGGTTGAGTGTCAAGACATTCTTTTGTAATTATGAACTTAAGTTAAGACTTAACATGAACTCAATGGGAATTAATGTTTAGCACCGAGTGGATATGAATATGATATGGAAGCTTCTACACTAGTTGAGTCCAGCTTTCCAAAGTATGTATCTCATGAGATGGAAATCTTATACCTTAGTAGAGTCTGAGTTTCTAGTAGCGATCTCCTTATCCCATAACTATGTACCCACATAGGTCTTTAGCTAGTGGATCCACTTAAACTACAAGTATGGTTCTACTTTAGGCAAGTAGAGAAACCTCTTTTTGGTGTGGGATAGACACCGGATTCCATGTTAGCTCACATGGTCTATGTCAGTTAAGTCTTATTCCCAATATGGTAAGAATATGAAATATGAACTATAGTTACTCAAGAAGCTTTACTTAGTATGGGTAGCATTATGGGATCTTATTCATGCATTGCACAAATATGCTTTGAGGGTATTTATGGTATGGTACCCTTATGATGTAATTTCTTATGTAATGAACATGCTTATGACTTCTGCCTTTCCATTTTCTTCAAATAATATTTAAAACTAGCAAATGGCATGCATTCTACTAGAATGTCCTTTTTAGCATGTTTTCAAGGATTTTATGCATGACTATCATACTTAGTGCATTTTTGTACTCAACCATATTTTCTGCATTTTCCCAAGTGTAGGGTTCGGTTCTTAAGGCGACTATCATTTGATTCAAGCTTGGATTCGACTATTCTCCTCGCTTGTGGTGAGTCCTCATGATTCAAGGACGGGACATGTCATTTTGAGTTTCTTTTGAGTACTTTCTATTTCGGATTATGTTGTTGGGGTTGTGACCCTATTTTTATTCATGAATTGTAATAGATGGCTAATTGAGACAAGTTAGACTTCTGTTTTTTCCTTTATAAAGACTATTTGGACTTAAATGCATTTTTACTCTTATTGTTCTACTACTTTATGTTATGATATGCTTAGTGGTTTACATGGGGCCTTTAAGGGTACTACGTGCCTTGTAACATCTAGGGGGTACCCTTGGGTTGGGTCGTGACATTTATACTCCAATTGGGGTCAACATAAAAAAGAAATCAAGATACCTTATAGCAATATACTGTGGTGACATGTAAAATTTATCAAAACACATTGCCACCCTTAATATGAACTGTAGGGTCATTTTGACTTAACTTACTAACATGACTTTAGTGGAGTAGTCATACTAATTGTGTGACCATTTGAAGAATTCATTCAAAAAATAAAGGTAGCAGATCAAATAACACATAGATGAATAGATTTTGACAAGAAAAGTCATAGAGTAGTCCACTCAATTATTTCATTTTTTACTTAAACAATGTGTTAAAACTGGAATTACAAAGGGTTGTTGTAGAAGTAACTGAAACTGGAGAAGTTTTAAAGAATCTGTAGAAACACTATATATATATATATATATATATATATATACATATATATATACATATATATACACTACCTTAAAAGCATGAACTCCTAAAATAAATGTTGAATTACTATAATACCCCCAATTACAAATACTCAATTTATTTAATTTATTAATTTAGTTATTTGTATTATATTAAATGTAGATACCCTTTCATATTAAAGGGTTGTGATTTTCTCAAAGAGATGTGACTTTTCCAAAGGGTTGTGACTTTTCCGAAAGGTTGTAATTTTTCAAAGGGTTGTAACTTTTCCGAAGGGTTGTACCTTTTCCGATGAGTTGTGACTTTTGCAAAAGGTTGAGATTTTTCCGATGAGCGGTAACTTTTACGAAAGGTTGTAACTTTTCTGATAAGGAACAATTAGCACCTATTAATACTACTAATGTTAGCTATAAATAGAGGGTTCCCTCTTACTTTTAAAATACCATTTTTTAATGTTTTCTATTTTCTATTCTTCTTCTTCTTCTTCTTAAAAAATCTCGGGATTATTTGTTACAGTTGATTAAGTTCAAAATTTAACAAATATTTGAGGTACCACATAAGAAAGAGTTGGTGAACAAATTGTGTCAAATCATTCATAAATTCACACTTGTATTTTTTCTTATGATTTCCACGAGTTAATACAGACGAAATATTGTGGTAAAGACAATAATAATAAACAAATATGAATAAAGTCACATGATTTGGGTAAGATATTTCTTCTTTGGTTTTTAATATATTTTTTTCCTGCTATTTTATGTTCATTTTTATTTGAGAAAATTTATGTTTGACATTTTCTATGAGTTGTGACTTTTCCAAAAGGTTGTGATTTTTTCATAGGGTTGTGACTTTTCCGAAGGGTTGTGCCTTTCCTGATAAGTTGTGACTTTTGCAAAAGGTTGTGATTTTTCCGATGAGCATTGACTTTTACAAAATGTTGTGACTTTTCTGATAAGGGAAAATTAACACTTATTAATACTACTATTTGTTAGCTATAAATAGAGGGCTTTCTCTCACTTTTAAACTATGATATTTGAAAATTTTCTACTCTTCTTCTTCTTCTGAAAAACTCTCAGGGTTATTTGTAACAGTTGATTAAGTTAAAAATTTAATGAACTTCTAGGTACCACATAAGAAAGAATTGGTGAACAAATTGTAGCAAATCATTCATAATTCACACTCATATTTATTTACGATTTCCATGAGTTAACACTGACGAAATGTTGTGGGAAAGACAATAATAATATACAAATATGAATAACGTCACATGATTTGGGAAGGCTATTTCGTCTTTCATTGTTTTATTTTGTTTTTTTATGTCAAATGATGTAGTTTCTGTCTGATTTAGCTAAAACAACGAGTATCAACATACATTGAATCATTAGTTTTGATGTTAAATCCACTATTTTAAAAATATATTTTCACTTTTACTTATAATATGATAATATAGACGTGATAATAATTATTTTTTAATAGATATGTAAGTAAAAATGAATGAAGAAAGTAAAGTGTTGGTACCAAGATATTTTAATCAAATGGAACTTTATAGTAAATATGGCATGAACATATATTTTCGTCTTCCTTCTTCATTGGCTATGTATTGTTTCATATATTTTTTCCCTGCTATTTTGTGTTTATTTACATTTGAGAAAATTTTATATTTGACATTTTCGATGAGTTGTGACTTTTCCGAAAGGTTCTGAATTTTTCAAAGGGTCGTGACTTTTTCGAAGGGTTGTGCCTTTTTCGATGAGTTGTGACTTTTGCAAAAGGCTGTGATTTTTCTGATGAGCAGTGACTTTTATGAAAGGTTGTACTTTTCTGATAAGGAACAATTAGCACCTATTAATACTACTATTTGTTTGCTATAAATAGAGGGTTTCCTCTCATTTTTAAAATACGATTTTTTTAAAGTTTTCTACTCTTATTCTTATTAAAAAAACTCAAGGTCATTTATAACACTTGATTAAGTTCAAAATTCAATGAAATTCGAGGTACCACATAAAAAAGAGTTGGTGAGCAAATTGTAGCAAATCTTTCATAAATTCAGACTTGTATTTTTTCATACAATTTTCATGAGTTAACAATGATGAAATATTGTGGGAAAGACAATAATAATAAACAAATATGAATAAAGTCACCTGATTTGGGTAAGATATTTCTTCTTTGGTTTTTTTATTTTCTACTCTCAAATGAAGTAGTTTCTTTCTGATTTGGCTAAACCTACGAGCATCAATGTAGTTTATTGAATCATTAGTTTTGATGTTAAATCCACTATTTCAAAAATAGATTTTTACTATTACTTATAATATGATAATATTGACATGATAATAATTATTTTTTAATAGATATGTAAGTAAAAATGAACGAAGAAAGTAAAGTGTTGGTGACAAGAGATTTTAATCAAATGGAACTCTCTTGTGAATATAGCACGAACGTATATTTTCGTCTTTATTCTTCATGGGATATGTATCATTCCATATATATTTTTTCCTATTATTTTGTGTTCATTTTAATTGAAAAAAATTTATGTCACAAGATATACTCCTTGTTAGCTATATAAAAATAGATAAGAAAATAGTGATTGATCATAAAATAATCTTAATTCAAATTAAAGATTCTATAAACAATACTTTAAATTTTATTCATCTATTAATTTTTATTATTGAAAAAGTTTAATATTTTATATCACGATACACCTTCTATAAGATACTTGACACTTTCATTAGCCAACAACTATATAGTATGTATGCAGCAGGAAAAAGGAGAAGACTACAATTCTACAATAATAAGGTAAAAATTTAAAGAAATGAAATATTTTTCACCAAAGGTGATGTTGTTCATATATTAAAATTAAATTATGCTTCTTCAATATATAGGTATATCTAAAAGAAAGAATTTATCAAGCTAAATATTTTACATACACTCAAACCTCCATTTAACCATCATTCGTTATAACAATAAAGTACCTTTTTTTTGTAGAATTACCTCTCTATGATAGTCTTACTCAAATATTAATTGGTAAAAGATAGATTACGTATGAAGATAAAATATTGAAATGTTTATGGTAATCCTTATTAGTGTCATGCACATACAAAATTTAAAGTATGAATATTTAAGAGAAAAATTATACATAAATGGTGTCCATCATTTATATTCATAACCTCAAGAGGAAAGACTATTGGTGGCATTTTTTGTATTGGTATATTCTTTAAAATTTTGTTGGTTAGATTTGTTTACAAAATTGAGTCAAGTAAATAATAATACTACTAAATAAATATCACTTTCTCTCCAAATTTTAACTTTGAATGTATTTTGAAATGTTTCAATAATATTTGATCATTTTGATCTCAAAATACAAGTTACTCTGTAACAATCTATATTAATAATTTTAAAGCACTTGTCCTATGTTTTTTAAATTATAATTATTTACTAAAAATATTATTTTAGTAATATTAATTATATTTTACAACATCGTATACTATATATACGATACACACGTGCAATGCACGTACCGTGAAACTAGTATATATATATATATATATATGTGGGGGGGGGGGGTCGGCACAACTTATTGGTACCATCATCTATTTTTTAAAATGAAGATCAAATCAGAAAATGACAATTTACTTTCGTTAACCCATGATGGCTAACGACTATGATAGAACTAAAAAAAGAGTTGGATGAGATACTAGAAAAACTTCCTTTCTCAAAACAACTTTTCATGGACTCAATGCTCTACTAGGTTCTTTTTAAAAAATATTCTTCCATTTTACTACTTTTGTTTCATTTTTATATATTTGACAATGTTTTTATTGATTCCAAAAGATAAAAGAAAGAGTTTTTGTACTTCCCAGAGGAACCTTTTCTACTTTGTGATGTTAACTACGGAGATGAGTCTAAAATTTCATATTTGTTGAATTAACTATTTTTATATGAATGCTTGTGTGGTTTTAATCTTCTTCTTCTTCTTTTTTAAATGTTTTATTGTGAATTTGAAAAAATTAGTGTGCAAAATTTAAGAAAAAAAAAA
>JAJOOS010017857.1:0-12613 GCA_029582725.1 Solanum chiquidenum | reverse complement strand
GGTTATTAGTAGCTCCCACAGTTCAGTCAGACTCCATTGCATTGACCATATTTCAGTACAGTCAGTATTCAGTCTCAGCATGTTATAAATTTGGTCATTGCATTAGTTAGCTCAGTTCTCAGCATTCAGTATCTATATCATGTTCGGATTATTTCATTGCTTTATTGCTTTGTTCAATTATATGTTATTTCAGCTTTACTCTATCCTGCATGCTCAGTACCTTTCAAGTACTGACGCATACGTGCGCTACATCTTCTCGTGATGTAGGTTCAGTTTCTCAGCATCCAAATCACGCTTAGATCGATTCTCGATCTCCAGTTCAGCAGAATCAGTGGCGAGTCCTCATTCTCCGAGGATGATAGTCATGAGTTTCTTTCAGTATTTTCAGTTTTTTTTAGTTTCAAATTTTCTAGATTTAGCTGGGGCATGTCCCAACACTTCTAGTCAGTTTAGAGGCTTATTTTAGACATAGTTAGATTCAACTTAGTATTGAGTTAATATCTTCTTTGTATTAAACTAATCAGTTATCATTTATCTCAGTTATAGTATATGGGTATTCCCCATCTTTCCATTTTATTTATGATTTTAGCTTCCGCATCAGTTTATTTTCTTTAGGATGGTCATGATCATGCCAGCAGGGTTAGCTTGGGATCACTTGTGGTCCTAGGTCCCGTGTCCGCGTCTCGGGGGTAGTCTCGGGGCGTGACAACCACGCCAAAACTTCGAACACGGGCAATAGTCGAGAAGTATGGGTAGAAATATCGAACACCGGCTGAAAAAGTAATTGTCTTTTCTGATTTCTTATAGTATACTCAGTATGTATTTCTTTAGCTAGTTCACTTAAAGTTGTTCTCTCTAATTTTTTGCTAAAAAAATCCAGCCCCCCCGCTCAATAGTAAATAATAAGAGAGTATATATAGCAGGGAAATCAGGGCAGATTTTTTGGGGGGAACGGGGGGAATCAATGAAAAATCGGATAAGATAGGGGACCAATTCAAAATTCAATCTCCCAAACCTTTCACCAATTCGGGAAGACACACTTTTCTGAAGTTTTCTCCCCATTCCGAAAGAGGAAAAGGAGACAGACGGCTGGGATTGACTCAATCGTCTTTGAGCAACGACGTGGAGCGATCTCCTTGCTGCGAGGACGATTCTGCAGGCTGCCCTTGTACAAGCGTACTGCCTGGGCGAGAAGATCACGCGGAATACTTTCTGCTTATCTCCGTCTTGACTCCGTGACGATTTCTGTGTGCTGTCGTTGGAAGCTGCTATTGCCGTGAGCTGCTGCTGTGAGGTTAACGTTATGAAATTATTAATGTTACTGGGTTTCTTTAGAATAGAATTGGGCCGGGTTGGAGAGAATAGAGTGGGTTGGATCATCTGGGTTGTTGGAATGAGTTGTTAGCAATTGGAATTAAAATGGGTAATTGGTTTGGAACATATGTCTGTACGTATTTATTTGCTGTTGTATTGTCATGGTTTCCTCTGTTTTGGGCTGGAAAATTAATGGGGTGGGTTGACTGAACATAGAGGGGCTGCTAGAAGTTAGAAATGGCCCAAAATTTGGTCCTTTAAAATTGAATAAGCTAGAATTGGATTTAAACTTTGGCCATATGAATCTAAATCATAGCCAAATGTAGTCGAACTTAGTTGATTAAGATAAGTTCAACTAATAATTAAACAAGATGAATTAATATAGATTAATTAATAAGCTTCTTAATTTCAATGAAATAAAATAATTGACTTAATTATAAATCAAATAATTTAAAATATAAAATATTATATCACTAAACTAATTAACCAAATATTTAAGTAAAGCTAAAACCTTTTTTTAGACGATTTTTGAATAATCATAAAATATATTAATTATATACATAATTATATGAAATATATCTATTGCTTAAAAGCTATAAAATTCCAACGAAATCACTTAAAGTAACCTTGGAAAATACTTAAATTTTATAATGCTAATTATTCTAAATCGTTTGAGAATTAAGAAGCTCGGAAATTAATTATTATCGGGGAGGGTCAAAATTGAGTGTCAACACTACTAATCGAATAAAATCAAGTAATCGTCGATCAAGTCTTCTCACTATTATCTTCTCTTACAAACAACATAAGAGATCTAAAGTAAATTAGAATAAACATTTAAAAAGTAATTAATTAATACTCAATCATAATTTATAATTCACACACAATACACCCCTAAGAATTGGGCGATTAGCTAGGCATAACTAAAAAAAAAGAGATTAAATTATCAAGTTCTTCAGCCATAATAGCCTTAGATTTAATTGTCTTAGATATAATTTGCACCACAAATGTAGATAAGTCAAGATTTCTACTCCAAACCTAGGAACTTTTGCCACAAGCTTTTCCAAAATCTCAAAATTGCAGAGAATGTTCTGAAATATGAAAAGTGTGTATTTCACGTCCCAAAATTCTATTTATATCCAAAGAAAAAATATTTAGAAATTGTTCGAAACCACTTTGGCGATCTCGATCAGCCACCAAACTCATCTTTTACTCCATCGTTTTGCATTGTGCTTTTGGTTTTCTCCAAAAGCGATGAAATGTTGTTTCGGCGCTACGCCAAGTGGACGTACGTTTATGTCGCCAATCTTTGATGCACATGAGTGATTGCAGCTGTTAACTTTGGTGAGCCTTAAGCAGTTTGGTAATGCGCCAAACTCCAATCCTTAGGTGATGGATCAGTAGACTTATAATGTTTATAAATAGTACTCCATCAGAGCTTGCATGCATGCTTTTTTGTGCTTATAATAGCTATAGCTAGCCCACATGATTTTCAAAATAATTGCCTTAAACCAAGATGATCACACACTCAAGTTATGAAATACGAGCTTCACACCTTGACAAACCATTACTAATCTATGTATATGAGCACAAATGCTAATCAAGATTCAATAAATGCAACTCAAGTGCCGTCACACAAAAGAAATATGTTTCATTCTTACAAAGAAATCAAATTGAATCACTCACACTTACAAAGATGATCAAAATGTACATGTATACCGAATCATGGGCTTGCCCATATCTTTAATTAAATCACGATGAAACACGCTAGACAAGAGATCAAACGGCTTTTATCGACTTGTAATGTAGGCAAAGGACATGATAGGGTATCATTTGACTATAGTGAGTGAATATTTTTTTTCAAATGCCCACTTGACAATTTTCTCTTCTCGACCTCAATAGTAGGAACCACTCATTTAGACACACACATATATAAAAAGAGTGGGTTCCTCAATTTACAACTAGCATACTCAAGAAGAAAGTGACTGACCTCTAGCTCTTTTCACTATCAATTCCAAGATCTAGTCAATGCTCACCACACTCTCAACTTAGACTTTGACGTAAGTTGATTTTCGACCTCACCTAAGTGCTTTAAGATGATTTTGTAAAGTATAAGGATTTTAATATTAAAGGAGTAATTTTGATGGTTGAAAAAGTGAACCCTATTTATTACTTGTAGTCTTATGTATACTCTATCAAGTGAACAAGATCTCCAGATGTAAATACAAATAGTCTATACAAATATGAGCAATTACAAAAAACAAGAAAACAAACAAATTGCAAAAATAAAGGAGTGAATAAGAAAACAAACAAATAGCTGAAATAACGAAGCAAAGAAGGTAATAAATAAAGGAGTAACAAATAAAGAAATAGAGAGCAAAAATAGAGTTCAAAGAAGAGTTAAATTTTTCTTATAGGATGAAATTTCTTTTAAGAAAGTAAATCAAAAATTTTGTTATAGGAGGCTAACTCCAATTTGAAGTAAAATTCCTAGTATGTGGAAATTATATAGCATAGATAGTAATATCCAACAGACAAATAGCCGCATAGGAGTTCAACGGAAGTATATTAGTAACCTGACTTTTCATTTAGGATAAAGCATTATAAGAACAAAACTTACAATAAAATACATGCCCTCTAGAATATACAAGAAAAAGTTCAGACCTTACGAAAAACAGATTATAATTGATCAAGAGTATCATTGGTATCTATTAAAAATAAGGCAAAATTATTCAGACATCTACAATTACTTAATAGAACAAAAATAACTATATTTAGAACAAATAAGACTATATTCCGACATACTTACAAATCAAGAGATAACTTCTATACACGAACGAATTAGACAGATAGATTTACAAATACCTACAATAGGAGCTGCAACTTACCATTACATAAAATAAATCAGAAAAGAGAAACAAGATCAAGAAAATAGAACATTATATTTAGCATAAAAATAAAGAAAATAGGAAGTATCAAAAAGTTAGAATATTTAGACTTAGAGGTAGTTTCAGAAAAGAAATATCGAAGACTAAAATTTGGTTCAGTAATTAAGTGTAAGTTCTCCGAAGGAGATCATATCTTACATAGTGATAATCAACATTTAAATACTATTACAGACTTAATAATAAATTTAGCAGAACATAGTCAGTCTAAAGACAATAGACTTCTAAAGTTAATAGAAGCACTAGAAAACCTGCAAAATAAACAAAACAAATCATTAGAAAAGATAGAACAAAATTTTGATTTTTTTAAAAACCAACAATTAGATATAATCTTCAAAATACAAACAATAGTAGCAAATAAAATAATTAATAATTGTCCACTAGAACTAATAAATAACCAATTGCAAAATCTTAATAAAGAAACAAAAGAAATTAAGAAAGAACTAAACAAGCTGAAAGACTTAACCCTTTCGTGAACAACGTCTTTTACCAAGAAAGTCTTAGAAAAACAACCCAATTTCAAGCTAACCCAGAAGGATTATCAGATTATATACCACCAGGAAAAATAGATTCTATAAGCGTAAAACAGAATAATCTAATAATCTTTGCTTTATTAGAATTAAATAAAAATCTAGAAGACAAACTCGCTGAAATAAGTAAAAAATTAGATAGTTTATTAGAAACTAAAATCTCCAAAAAAGAAGTTAAACAAGAAAACGATATACAAGCATTAATAGAGCAACTTAAAAGAACTGAAATAACCCCTCAAAAGGATAGACATAATAAGAAGGAAAAAACATGGACCTTTTCTCAAACAGGAATAGAAGTTCCCAAGAAAGACAAAGACCCAGTTTCTCTCAAGATAGACTAGGAAACAATATGCTCTAGAATAATGAACTCATCCAAACCAAGTAGCAGTCATCATTTAGATGAGATAATAGATGTAGATAGAGATATAGAAATTTTCAAGAAAAATAAATTGAAATTATTAAATCCACAAGTTTTATATAATACATGACTATTTTCATCAACAGCCCATCTATACAAACATTATAGAGAAGAACAGTTGAGTGTATCAGAAAATGATAGTGAAAGTATAAATTTAATCAGTAAAGAATCCATGAATGAAATACAAAAAAGACGAATGAATCTCATGCATATGGGATTGGTAGTAATCGGACTTAAAGGTTTAACTAGAAAAAATTTAGGTACCAAAGTACTAATTACTTTATAGGATAGTAGATGGTCAGAATCCAAAAGATCCATAATAGGTTTAACAGAAGTAGACATGAGCAACAATGGAGGAATTTTTTACTGTAGTCCAGACTTCATGATAAATTCAAAAGACTTTGGGAAATTCATAAAAATAGGTATACAAACAAAAGGCGGCTACGAAGAAATGAACTGTGGAAACAATTTACTTGTTTGTGTTGGCTTTATAGGAAAATTAGCCACCAATAACAGTTCAAAATTTAAAATAAAAATAGACGATGCAGTAGGTATAATGGAAAATAAAGGAATCAAATTAATGAAACCTTTAAAAATAAATTTCGAAGAATATGAAGGTAGAGAATGGAATTTAGAAAAATTCTGTAAAAAGGAAGTTTTAAGACCAAATGACCACCTCACATACACTAATAATAAAGGAGAAACATCAATTAGATTCACTGATTATAAATATACTGATAAAAAAAAAATAGATGAAGATTTAGAAGATAATGAATCAACCATTAATATGGAAGGTATGAATATTCAAAATATAAAAGAAGAAGACTATGAAGTAGATTTATCAATAGAAAAAGCTAAAGAAATACATCAAACAAATAAAACAACCTTGTTTACATGTAAAGGATGTAAATTAGGAGAGTTAGAATTTTCTATAATAGAAAAACACTTTAAAGAATGCAAATATAGAACATATAATTATGGCGATAGACAAGAAGAAGAAACCCAATAAGAAAGCGATGATGAGACAACACACAACTTAAAAGAATTTATGGAAACCGCTTCTTCTAGTTCAAACCCCTTCCAAAAGACAACCCCAATAACACCATTAGAATATACTATCGGTAACTTACCAAGGCACCGTGTGTTCAGACAAGACCCGACAACAGAACCAGAAATGGTCAGACCGATAGGAATAAGAATGCCGATAGAAGCCCCTATCAAACTTCAAGATGGAGGAGATAGAGGAAAAATATTAAATATAGTGGCTCATGACCCTCAGTTATGGAACTCAGTAATAGATGTATGGAAAGGAATATTAGTAGCAGATTATATACAACATTATAGTGAAACAGATGCAGAAACTATGTATAGATATCTGGAGACTTTTTTTAGGAGAATCAATCAAAGGAGTTTGGGAAGCATATAAAGTAACTTACCCTCAAGAATTCCAACAACTTGTGAATATGGGGCCAAACCCGTATAATTTTATTAATAAAGTACACAGCCTAATAATAGGAGAAGACCCGAATAGCGGATTAGTAATATTACAAAAGAATGCATTAATAAAATTAGAACAACTTAGTATAACAAATTAGAGCCATATAAAGAACTTTTTAAAAGACTATTTCTACTATTGTGCTATAAGTGGTAATGCATTTGACCAAAGCCTAGGAAAAAAGCTTTTTAACAAACTTCCCGGAGCTTTAGGAAGAGAAATAGAAGAAAGATGGAATAAAAGGGATGGGGTAATAAAAAATTCAAACGCTAACTGGTCTATAGGACAAAAAATACAACATGTTATGAAAATATTACAAGAAAAATGTACTAATATACAAATACAAAAACAATTAAAATAAACTGAGACAGGTTTTTGTAAAAATATATATATACGACCCAAAGCTATGACTAAGGTATCCCAAAAAGAAAATACAAAAAGACATATCAAAATAACCAGAATACAAACCCAAGAAAATGTATTATCTAAGAAAATCCACAGCAAGAAAACCTTACCTAAATAAAGACAGACATGTAAGAAAACATAATAATAACAGAATTTATAAAACCAGACTATCTTGTTTTACATGTGGAAGTGAAGAACATCTAGCTAATACTTGTCCAGGTAGAAATAATAGTAGGACGAGAAATGCTCAGCTTATAGAAGACTTCCAAGAAACCTTAATAAATGTAGATGAATACATGTCAGATAATGAAAGCATATATTCGGTGATAAGTATGGATGCCATAGAAGGAAAACAACGAGATTCTTCAGATTCAGAAGAAGAAACTCTAATAAACGAAATAGGATTAGAAAAATTAGATTTAAACATTAAAGATTTTACTTTTGTCAATATACAATGTGATCACCAATTTTCTAAAGGAAAAGGGTTAGATAGCCAAAGATGCTTTAATTGCACAGGATACCCCAGTAAAGACAGAAGAGCTAAATGTATGAATTGTTACATAGAAGGATGTCTTATGTGCATTGACAAGGTATTTAAAATAAAAAATTTAGACCAAACAATAGATACAAAAGAAAAAACATTAAATTCTCTAGAAAGAAGGATGGATAACTTAGAGGATAGAATAAAGAAATTAGAAAAAGGAAAAGAAAGGGCAGAAGAAATCAATCAAAATACAATACCAGAAGAAGAAATAGAATTCTTAAATGAAAAAGAGGACTATAAATCATTTGAAGGACTAATTTGTAATGAAGACAAGAAAATTAATACTATAAAAATATTAACAAGAATAAAAATTCACGATTACGAAATAGAAACTTTAGCTTTAGTAAACTCTGGATGTACAAAGAGCATAATAAATAGAAGTATCCTGCCTCTAAATATAATAAAAGAATTTTCAGAACCACAAAGCGCCATGCAAATGGATGGATCTTCAAACATATATAAACATTATGTTAGTAATGCTCAAATAAGATTTTTAAATACGTGTGCAGACTTTTATAAACCCTCTTATAAAATAGAAAAAATATGGGTTAGAGATTTAAATATTAGAGTAGATTTTGTTTTAGGATTAGATTTTTTATTGCATAATAATGGAAGTTGTCTCCTTACTAGAGATGGAGTAATTTTTTCTAAAAATACTACCCAAACCGCAATAACAACAGAATCCATTCCAATAAAATCTAGACATAAAACAAATACCTCAAAGTTCAATAAAGGAGAAGAATGCACTTGTACTATACATATTATAGATAAAAAGGAAAAAATTGAAGAAATAGAATTATCAGAAATAAGCCTAGATATACAGATAGAAAAAAGTTACAATTTAATAGAAATAAATACGGAGCTTTACAATTTCAAAAGAGGATTACAACATATAGGAATAATAAAAAATCAGAAAGACTTAGATAAAGTAATATCTATTCTAGACAGGTTAGAGATAATTGGAGAGCGACCCATAAAACATTGGGAAGCCAATCATATAACTTGCAGACTTGACATCATTAACCCTGAATACACAGTTAAAATCGCTTCGATAGAATCAACAAATGAAGACCTGAAAGAATTCCAAGACCAGATAAAAGAGTTACTAAAATTAGAAGTAATAAGAAGATTCACTTCAAGACATAGATCGGCAGCTTTTATGGTAAAGAACCATAGTGAAATAGTAAGAGGAAAGCCTAGAATGATAATAAACTACAAAAGACTTAATGATAATATCAGAATGGATGGTTATAATTTACCATATAAGACGAAATTAATAAATCGTATGCAAGGAAGAAAACTTTTCAACAAGTTTGACTGTAAATCAGGCTACTGGAAAGTTAAAATGCATGAAGACAGTGTAGAATGAACCGTTTTTACTTGTCCAGAAGGACACTTCGAATGGCTAGTAATTCCATTTGGATTAAAAATAGCCCCCCCAATTTTCTAACGAAAAATGGATAGTATTTTTATGAAATATAAATTTTTTATTTTAGTATACATAGATGATATATTAGTCTTCAGCCAAACTCTTAAAGAACATTTAGGGCATTTACAGACTGTATTTAAATTATTCATAGATAATGAAATAATTATTAGTAAGAAAAAGATGGAACTATGCAAAAGCCTCATAAAATTTGTGGGAGTAGAAATTGGAAATGGAAGAATAAAACTACAACCACATATAGTCAAAAAGGTTTCAGAAATGCCAGATAAGTTAGACAATACTAAAGAGTTACAAAAATTTCTTGGAATACTAAATTATGTGAGGAATTTCATAAAAGACTTAGGAAAGGTGGAAGGACCACTATATTCAAAAACAAGAATATAGGGACAAAAGACTTTTAACACTGAAGACATAAAATTAATCCAAAAATTAAAACAAATGGTTAAAAATATACCAGACCTATCCCTTCCACTAGAAACAGACTACCCAATAGTTGAGACAGACGGCAGTCTAGAAGGATGGGGAGCAGTATTAAAGACAAAGAGGAATAAATATGCAGAAAAGAAAGAAGAGAAAATATGCACTTATCAAAGTGGAAAGTACAAAGAAAAATGAAACATGAGTAGTATAGACGCAGAGATATTAGCGGTTATATATGACCTAAACAATTTTAAACTATATATTATGAATAAACAAGAAATTTTAGTAAGAACTGATTGCGAAGCCATTGTAAAATTTCATCAGAAAATCGAAGGAAAAAGTAGCAGTAAAAGAAGATGGTTAAATTTCCTAGACGCTACATCTATTTACAACATATCCTTAGAACATATAAAAGGGAAAGATAACTCTCTAGCAGATCAACTCAGCAGACTTATGAAAACTAACTATTTATTTTCAGAATGAATACAGGAGGAGATAAGGCTAAAGCTTCCAGTTCGAACAACACTCAGAAAGATAAAGACTTATATTTGCAGACTTTATTGCGTAACACCCTATTTCAACCACAGACGAGATTAGAAGAAGCAAGACTAAATACCCCGAGCATAGAAAGACTACATTTTGGAAAACATAATTTAATCTTTTACCCTCCATCTAATCTGAGTTTCAGGGTAAAACCAAAAACGAAGATAGATAAATCGCAACGATGCCTGCTAGACAACCTGTGGATAGCATACAACAAAGTCCCAAGAGACAATAGTTATTTCATTTCAGTGTTAAATTCATTAAGCCATTACTTCACAGACAAAAACGAAGATAAAAAATTCAGATTCTATGTAATCGTTCAAGGAAAACTAGCAGGAGTTTTTCAGACATGGATAGAAGTAGTAGACTCAATCAAAGACTTTCCAACCCCTCTCTTAAAAGGATTTAATAATTTAAATGAGGCATTAGACTATGCAAGATAAAATCTTGGACCAAACTACTTCATAAGCCCAATTCTTACAGTACAACATCCGAAAAGACACAGACAAAATAATTTTTTGTGACCACTGCTCTTCACTGACAGAGGGATTCAAAAGACTTAACCAAACAATTGAGCAACTAGAAAAAGACAAAGAAAAAATGACCCAGCATATTCTGTTCTTACAAGAAAAAATAAAGAGTTTACATTTTGATACCAACCAAATTATACCATTACAACAAGACGGATCAAGGTGTTCTCCATCTCAACATAAAATGGATGAGACGGGTGTACATTCCCCAATGAATGTAGACAAAGCTACTGTATCGGCTAAAGATACAGCTAGTCCCGGTCAAACGGTAACGGATAAAGACTCATCAAATCCATTGACGGCTGACACTTTGCCAAAAAGTATGAGAATTCTACCAGTAAGTTTCAATACGGTACTCGAGACAAACAAAAAAGATAAGAGTTTTCTACAAAAAAGAAAAAAAAAGAATAGAAAAAATAATACAGAGTTCTATATGCAAAATACTTAAAGAAAAAATCAAAGAAGTACAAGAAAAAATTATAAGAGAAAATCCAAATCCAGAACCAGAACCAACAGATTTTGATCCCGAAGACACAAGAAGTAGAAGTGATGAGAACGATCCATCGATAGACCAATTTACTCAACACTACGACCTAAATGAAGACAATGATTCAGGAATGAATTTCGATTCTGAAGCACTACACTACCTGAATACCTAGAAAATACAAGATACGTAAGCAATGATGTCAATAGAAGAAGACAAAGAGAAATACGTAAGCAATGACATCACAAGTCACTACTATAAAGAGACTCCACCAAAACTCCACTACCTCCAAAAAAGACTCCACTATCTATAGTAAAACTCCATTACCCAAAAGAAGACAAACAAAGGACAAATTAATTTTGGAAAAGTTTCAAAAGCCATGTGACGATGGGGCCCAAAGAGCACCCGACAAGGTAAAGAAAAGCTTTATTCGAAATTTGAAGTTCGAAACCTCAGCTATAAATAGAAGGCCATTTGCAAGAAGAAAGATAGAGCGAAGAGCAAGCAGAGTATACAACAAAGAGTTTATAGTTTACATATTCCCCTTCCCTTTCAGAAAACAAAAGAGTGTGAGTGTTTGTTGTGTGTGTACAAAGAGTGTGAATGTTTATTTTTCTGCAAATAACTGCAAGGTCACCCGGGGACTCCCGAAAGGAAAATCTCATTCCGACCTTTATCATGTAAGTAGTTATCAGCTTTCTAGATCTAGTAAGTTCTCCCAATAAGCATGTATAGTTATGTATTGTTATTATTGTATAATATGATGTTCATTACTATGTTATGATGTTCATGTATTGTTATTATTGTATAATATGATGTTCATTACTATGTTATGATGTTCATGTTGTTCATATACTGTTTAAAACTTACTCTTAGTAGATGGTTAGTTCTCTATATAAGTACCAATAGTTTAATCTTAATTGGTCTGCAAAAGGGTGTCTTTTCATATATATTTTCTAATTTTTGTTTCCCAAAAACTTTTACGCTCTGACACCAAATAAATACGTTTAAATAAAATACCAACATAAATACGTTTAAATAAACAAATAAATATTTGAAATAGAGTGATACAATATAGAAATTATAAAATTCAGCTCGTAAAGGTTGCGTTTGTAAATTAGGTTGTAAAAATCCTACTCAGTACTCCCTCTTCCTACTCCGTTATCTAGTTTAGTAGTTTTTTGTTACTAAATCTATGTAATTTCTCCCAAAATTATTATTATTATTATTTATTTTTTTAAAATTAATGTTGTTCAGTTCCTTTTATCTTACTATGTTCATCTTTTTCCTTTAATCCATATACTTAGTACCTGCTTCTTTAACCACACCCTGGGATACACAGTCCTTTCTTCCCTAGGACTTTACAGGTTAATCCATCGGGGATACTAAGAAGGTAAAGAACTAACCATCTACTAAGAGTAAGTTTTAAACAGTATATGAACAACATGAACATCATAACATAGTAATGAACATCATATTATACAATAATAACAATACATAACTATACATGCTTATTGGGAGAACTTACTAGATCTAGAAAG
>JAJOOS010017856.1:0-10606 GCA_029582725.1 Solanum chiquidenum | reverse complement strand
CCCCCCCGCCCCCCCCCCCCCCCCCCCACAAGGAGATCCATCCCAATCATAACAAATTTGATTCATATCGATTATTGGTTATACAAACAAAACTTGATCTAAGCATTTATTTTTAAAAATTCTGAAAGTGTTTGTTTGAAACACATTCTTATAAATATTTTCATATCAAAACTTCTTAAATTTAATTGCGGATTAATTATACTTTTTTCTTCTCTAAAAGAATTTCAAAAGTTACTCCTAGAAAATATTTTTCTAAATCTGAAAAAGTGTTTAAATGGAGAAGAAGAGAAAGAGATTTACTAAGTCCACTTTAACAAAAAAATTATGGGTGAGGAAATACCCAGAATAGTTCATAAGACTTTAAAATCTAAATAAAGTTCTTGTGAATATCATGAACAAGTTTTATAAATACAGGTCGAAAAAAAGTAGATCTAGTAATGAATTAATACACAAATGGAACATAACAATTTATATTTTAGCTACTCGACATAGCTAAAAATTAATACTTAAGTTGCATACCTAGGTGGAAAAGGTGTCCACACTTCAACTTGGCAATGGACCTGGTATTATTGTTCGTAACAACCTCCAAGCAAATGGAGCAATCCGGGGCATTCATGATATTGATAGGAAATTAATATTTAGATTAAAATATTGGAGGTGAAAAATAATTTTTTATTACAGATTCAATTTGATGAGCTTGATGAATATCAACCTTGAACAAACAAATTCTTAGATAAAAGTAGTAAAAATCTAATTAATTAAGATCGGGGTATGATATATACATACATATATATAATCAAATCGCTTATATGAAAAAAAGTATAAGTAACAACCTTTGTAAATTGTAAATCTGAAATTTGGATGAACAAATTGAAAAACTATTTGAGGGGTTTTAGTAAAAAAAATGTTCCACATATAAAATCACCTATAGCATAAAAATTGTTATATTATATATTGTGCAATTTAAATGTGTCATAATTTTGTTCTTATCTGGGTCGTAACTAAACGTATATAAGACAAGATATAGATAATTCAATAGTAATTGACTTTAGTTGAATTTGGTGTTGGATATTTATTATTTCAAGATTTTTTTTCAAGTATCTTTATGTATATTGAGATTTCATAATTTTAATAATTTTTTTGTAAAGTTTAGGCGTGAAAGCTCTCGAATGGTGAATGAAAATTAACTTTCTTGATTGAAGTTGTTTATATATATTATTTACTTCTCGTAATTCTAATAAATCATAATTTTGCATTGCAATATTAGTCATTGACTTCTGAGAGTTACAAAATTTAATTACTTCATCTATTTCAATTAATGTGAGGTGGTATGATTGGTCAAAGTATTTAAAACTAAATAAAGATTGTAATTAATGTAGTCAAAATGATAGCAATTAGTAGTTAATAATTTGACACTACGTGCCATTGACAAATAATTACTTGTTTATTGAAACTTCTTTTATCCGACAATCATAAAAAAATAAATTGTAAATTTTTAATCCTTACCCACCCGTAGATAAGTTAATCTTTCACCCAACAACGACAATAAATAATAAAGCGGAAAAAGCAAAGTAATAGAGTAATAAGTCTTATATCAAGCTTTCATAAAAACATATCTCAAGTATGGAAGATATTTAAAATGCACAAAATATTGTGTCACGGTGTAAAAACATCTAAAATGAATTATGAATGTTCAACACAACAAAACTGTTGAATATCTAAAAGACTAGTAAATAAGACAAAAAAAGCTAGGTTCTTGCTCCGAAAATAAGTAGAAAGCTTTAAACTGGACACAGTTTTAGACTAACTAGATTAGCTGGGTTTTCTAGTGTTAGGATCTGCATCAAAAAGATGCACCAGGATTAGTATGAGGAAAAAAACTTGCGTACTCAATAAGTTTCGAAGGCCGATTGTCACAATCAAAATCTGGATAGAGACAAAACTGGCACCGAAACCTTGTAAGGCCGAGCGTACCAAACATAGAGTATATCTTCTGATGTATGTCCTAGGACAAGGAGGCCTTCAAATATATCAATCTACCAAGATAATAGCCTAACAACATGCGTTTATAAACTCAAGTCCAATACGGCTGAACTTAAAGATACTCACTAATCACAAGGCAAATAAGGATGTCATAAGATACAGAACAACACTAGTAAGTTCGTCATCAGAGTCAACAACTAAACATAAAGGCCGACACGTCCATAATCAAGATACTGCCATACAATATAAGTCTACAAACATCTAATAGCATAACCCATATCTCATGGTCGGGACACGACCCCTACTTGTCTGTCATTGTACGAAAGTAAGATAAAATTCAGAACCTCTAGCTTGACAACTCTAGAAAGAAAATGTTAAGATGTCCCACATCAGTAGAGGGATGAGAATTTGGTCTCTTTATATGGACTTGGACAAACCTCCTCTCGTAAGCTAGCTTTTGGGGTTGAGTTAGGCTCACGTGTCATATCTTTACATTGTATTAGAGTCAGGCCCATCCCAATTTGTTGTTCACTGATGATGGGACCCCATTTAGAAGTGTTCACGCTCCAGTTGAGGTCTGGGCATGCGGGGGAGTGTTAGGATGTCCGACATCGGTAGAGAAAAATGAAATTTGGTCTCCTTATATAGACTTGGACAAACCTCCCCTCATTAGCTAGCTTTTCGGGTTGAGTTAGGCCCAAGTGTCATATCTCTATAGAAAAGGGCTTACCAACTCAAATATTGAACTCAACAACTCCTATGGAAGAGTTATTCCTATGCCTCTACCTGAATAAACAACACGAAATACAAAGCCTCCGTTAGTGAGACGTTTGTTCAAATGAAATGTGTAGATATGTAAGGGATGAATAAACATATACTCAGCTTTAACAAACTACATGTATAAGAGTCGGTCTAAATTTTGAATGCCACATCTGGAAAATATTCTGAAAACAAAAGACTCTTGCTAAACCTTTTAGGCATAGTTACTACAAGTTTATGACATAAAAGCTTTTCTTTTGTCGTACAAGCATCATCAAGAACTAGAAGAAATTATATATTAAATAAACCTCATCAAGGATTTGCAAGTAATAAAATATTTAGCTTCTTATATAATTGGGTATCGTCAATGGCTCATACGTATAATACAACAAAGAGGTGTCATTAAAGACCCACAAATATAATACAACATATGGGCATCATCAATGACCCTTAAATATATTACATTAGAGGGCATCACTAAGGGTTCGTAAATATAATACCACAGATAGTCATATTTAAGGTCCCATATATATAATGTCTTATCTCTCATTTACTTATATACTCATTTGTAAACTCTGTAAAGAAATTACTCAGCGACTTTCTCTTTGATGACTTTTACAACTTTAATTATGTCTCCATAATTAGACTCGAGAGCGAGCATAAATACAGACTCATTATTTCTTGATATATTTGCTCAATTCAACTTCCTCACTCAAGTAGGAGTTGAATCTCGACTCGACTCACCTCGATATTATATTATTCATCAATTCTATTTTTTTAATTACTTTGAACTTGTGTATGAATAAGGATTCAACATATTTCTTTTCAATCATAATTATAACAAATCTAGCTCATAGTGAATTATGTATACAATGCATTACGTGAATGCATGGGCTGTAACACCTTTTCTCATTGGGAATATTCGTCCTCAAATTTAACTAATTGCATGCAGGGAGCTAGGAATTCTTTTAAACTTACAACATAGTTTCATCTGTATATGACCATCCCAAATCTGAAAATCTACTAAAACCAACCTACACGTGGCAATTCTTACCATAACAATAAATCTATTATTGAAAAATTATAAGTAATCATCGTATGAAACAAATTTCAACTTAAGAGGGCGAACTTAACCTTACCTATATAGAATAGTATACAACATATAAGCATCCCAATAACGTAGGATTTATAACGTTCATCCCAAGGTTATTTAATAATAAATGTATTGTAAGGTTCTTAACTTGTGAGAATGTAAGTCCTTAGGCGTATATCGAATGCACAATTAAACTATTAGAACATGTAATCTTATGTTCATATGAGTTGTAGATTGATTATTCGGGAGCATGTGTACTAGTAACCTCTAAAATAGGTAGCAAGTTGAGGAATAAACTATAATCTGAAACTTATCGGGCAATCTTGTAAGCAGGAGGCATACGTAATTGTTTTAAACATGAACTTTTAGAATGTAAGAACACTTAGAACATACGATTATTCAATTATGATGCATTAGTCCTATAACTCTTAATCAATGACTTACACATTTACAACCTTTAGAAATGGACAACACTTAAATAATGACCTACGAGGCTTGTTTCATACAAACCGTTACTTATTATAAGGTCTATAATGTGCAATCAAATAACCTACGACTTGTGAGCATATAGTCTCTAACATGTATGCATGTAATATGTGATCAAGTCTTCTAGCAGGTAGGTTATATATTGATGTCGCCCAATTACACCCTCAAATGGGAATAAAACAGTTGTTGTCAATATATAGTAACCAAGCAAGGCTGGGTTGAGTCCTACAAAGAGCGTGATGAGAGAAATTACCATTTGTTAATGAATTCCTATATGATAACTACAATTTCAAATGTGGGTTTTAAATTGGGATTTATGAACTAGATTATACTAGAATTTGTTATCAAGGATTAAAATTAAACTAGAGCTATGGTTCCTAGACATCGGAATTTAAACAAGTAATTTACTATCAACTCATACAAGTGTGTTTATTGTGAAACATTGACGAACATATTAGTCTACTAAAGTCTCTCGTCCAAATCAGAATAATTTCACCCTAAGTCCTTCCAAACCCGATGAAACTCTCTTAATACCAATCCCAACATCTAAACCCCGAATGTTAAACATAGTCAACCCAGATGTTAAAATTTCCATAATTTCACAACTTCTGACCTTAAATCCTCAAAAAGACTCAGAATCTAAAATAAAAAATTCTCTCTGATCAAATTTCCCATTTTGAGACGGATGGAATCAATGAAATTCCATTTCGACACTCAAAACTCCAAAAGACCCTAAAACCACTTTCTTGACAACTTGGCCTTTAAAACTTACAAACTTACCAAATTCTCAACTTTTAACTCAAAGTTCAAAATCAACCTTTCAAACTCAATAAAAAATGACTTGAGGTCGAAGGAGGGGAAAAACATTGAATTTACGAAACTTTCCAAAAATGAACGATTGAGTCATTACATTATCCTCCACTAAAAACCATGTTCGTCCTCGAATATAAAACAAAAGAAAGTACGTGAAGCTTCTAAAAGCTGAGGATATCTGGCACACATATCATACTTTGTCTCCCAAGTAGCCTCACCAATTGAATGATGCTTCAATTGCACCTTTATTGAAGTGATATCCTTAGTCCTAAGCTTTCGAACCTGCCTATCCAAAATGGCTAAAGGCTACTCCTCAAACGATAAGTTTGGACCCAACTCAAGTAAATCAAAGGAAAGTACATGGGACTCATCCGATACGTACTTCTGAAGCATTGATACATGAAACATGGGATGCACAATTGACAAACTACGTGGCGAGGCCAAATTATAGGCAACCTCTCCCACATGACTCAAAATCTCAAATGGTCCAATGAATCAAGGGTTAACCTTGCCTTTCTTTCTAAACATCATCACACCCTTCATGGGTGACACTCAAAGTCAAACATTATCACTCTCCATGAATACTAGGGATAAAACTCTCTGATCCGCATAACTCTTCTATCGACTCTAGGTTGTCAAAAGTCTACCCTGAATCATACAAACCTGCTACATAGCATCTCTAAGCAATTTTATATCCAATAAGTTGATCTCAGCTAAATCAAACCATCCGATCGGAAATCTACACCGTCTGTTATACAATGCCTCAAAAGGGGCCATCTTAATACTGGAATGATAACTGCTGTTATAGGAAAGATCTGCTAAGGGAAAATGTTGATCCCATCTAGAACGAAAATCAATCACACAAGCTCGATGCATGTCCTCGAACACCTAAATGGTCTGCTTGGGCTGACTATCTTTCTGAGGATGGAAGGTTGTACTCATATATAACCGAGTATACAAACCATGCTGCAATGCCTTCTAGAAATAGGAAGTGGGTGGGGAACCTCGATTAGAGATAATAGAAATTAGGACACTATGTAGTCGCCAATCTGACTGATATAAATGTAACACCAGGTATTCGAAAAAGAAAAATAAAACCCATTTTTGGAAAACTGCAGGTGCCAGCCACGACGGCCACCCACGGCCCGTGGATGGGACTAGGGACCATAGGTGTGGTCTATGGATGGCCCTGCCTAAGGGAGGTATGGAGGTCAAAACAATGGCCTACCCAATGGACCGTTTTTCAGACCATAGTCTGTGGTTAGGGCCTGTGGTTCGATGGCCCAAATCCCAACTTTTTGATGACCAACAACGGTCCACCAGGACAGGCCATGGGTCAGACCCCGATCTGTCGACTGGGGTCCGTAGTTGGTACATCGGTGGTTAAGTCAAGGGTAGTTAGGTATTTTCCTAATTAATCAGTTCCTATACTACATCGTTTTACTCTTCACTAAGACCTCTGTATAAGTATTTTCAACCCCAAAATTAGCCCATTCACTTCATTCTTCCAAATTCAAAAAAGAAGATCAATTCTCCTTTCTAAAATATTTCTCTCTCTAGAAGAAGAAGAAGAAGAAGAAGAAGAAGAAGAAGAAGAAGAAGAAGAAGAGGAGGAGGAGGAGGAGGAGGAGGAGGAGGAAGAGGAGGAAGAGGAAGACGAAGAGGAAGACAAAGAAGAAGATGAAGGCGAAGAGGAAGAGGAAGAGGAAGAGGAACAGGAACAGGAACAGGAAGAAGAAGAAGAAGAAGAAGAAGAAGAAGAAGGAGAAGAAGAAGAAGAAGAAGAAGAAAAAGAAGAAGATGAAGAATAATAGGAATAGGAAGAGGAAGAGGAAGAAGTCCATGGATTCCTTCCACTCATGGAGTTCCCAAATTCCTCTATTTCTAAAGAAATAATTACCCAATCTAGTTAGAGTTTTCTTCAATTATCATGTGTTCTTTTCATTATTGATTTAAATGATTGAATTATGATCTCTTGTGTATGAGTTGATGAGATATTATGATTTTATGATGATTTCCCCATGAACTCATGTAATCCCCATGTTTTCAAGTTATGAATCATAGGATGTGGGATTTTAATCTTAAAGGAAGAGTTTTATGAAATTAAGCATGTATTGCAAGATTTACATGTATATATATATGGTGAAATACATATCTAATCCATGTTTTTTTTAAATGTTGATGATTGAAAGGGGTTTTGAACCTCAAGAGGTAAATTATGGACTTATGCATTTTCTTATGAAATCTATGCAAATGTTTTAAGGGTGCTTTGAGAGTAAAGTACCAATGATCATGATGTGTTATTGAAAGAATTTTCTCATGTACACATAAGAGCTAGATGTGGAAGGTTTTCTCACTTAAAAAAAGGATTCTAAGGTTGAAACGCTTTCTCACCTAATTGAATCAAAGATTAAGAGTTATCCTAATGAAACTAGCTTGGATTAGTTATCCTGGGATACCTTTACATGGATGATGATTTAGCTTGGATTGGCAAGATGATGTGCCTTTCCATGGATAATAAGAACAATAAGAAAGGACTATTCTGTGGGATTTATGCTTAGCACCGAGAGGATTTGAGATGGAAGCTATCCTGTTAGTAGAGATTGGGTTTCTATAAGAAATCTCCTTATCCTTTACCTATGTTCCCACATAGGATGATTGTCTCGAAAGACATTAGCTAGTGGATCCACTTAAGCTAGAAGTTCATGCTTCTACCTCGGTAAGTAGGATAATCCTTTTTTGTGTGGGATACACCGGGGGATCATGTTATAGCTCACATGGTCTCTATGTTGGTTAAGTCTAATTCCCCACATTAATAATGAACTAAGGTTACTACAAGAAGTATCGTATATGAGTTCAAAGGTTTTAAAGATGATGTTAGCTTGCATTGACCATGATTTTATGACAAATGTTATCTAACGCTTTTATATCATGTTTTAGCTTGGTCAATTGCATGTTATGAAATGAAATGTCCTTTTTAGAATGATTTAAATGTTTTATGCGTGGCTATTATACTTGGTACATTATTTTGTACTAACACATACTCTTGCCTACATTTTCCCAAATGTAGGGTCTGACAGTCAAGGTCATCAGTTTCGTGGCTAGTGGTTGAGTTTGAGATTTACGAGCTTGGGTGAGCCCTCATGCTTTGAGGACAGAGTTTTATTGTTTCACTTTCGTTCATGTATTTCTCTTTTGGACATGATGTATGGGCTAGGCCAAATTTCATTCCATTATATTAGATGGCTATGATGAGACAAGTGTTTTAGACTTTCGCTTTACTTTAATAAAATGTTTTAGACTTGGATTATTCTATTTATTATGTTATGAGAGCTAAGTGGCTAGTATGGAGTCCTTCGGGGTTTTATACGCCATGTTACATCTAGGGGGTACTCCTGGGTCGTAACAATAAAACTCGGTTAACTTCTCCGCCATATACTTTACCCGAACTAGGATGAAAAGTGCGGACTCGGTCAACCTATCAACAACCACCCAAATGGAGTCATAACCACCCACAGTGGTAGGTAATCCCACAACAAAGTCCATAATGATATGCTCCCACTTCCAAGTAGGAATAGGCATCCTATAAGATATACGCCTGGGCCTCCAGTGCTCACACTTGACTTGTTGGCAAGTCAAACACCTCGAAACAAAATCTGCCATATCTCTCTTCATACCACATCACCAATAGTGTTGACCCGGGTCATGATACAACTTCACCGCACCCAGATAGATGGAATATTGGGAACAATGGGCCTCTTCAAGAATCAGCCAAATCAACTCCCCTACCTTGGGCTCATAAATCCTGCCTCTAATCTGCAAGACACCATCAGAATCAAGGACAACTGTAACATCCAACAATTTGAAATAGCTATGAAGAAGCTTGAAATTGGAAGTAGTCATTTTTGGAAAAATTCAGAATTTGGAAATTTGGCGAAGTCCAGAATCTGGAAATTTGGAAAAAATTAAAAATCTGGAAAATTTGGCTAAGTGTGGAAAGCAGTGATTTTTGGCCAACATTGAGCAGTCGTAACTCCTAGCTCAGGATGATTTAGGAGTAGTTCCAGTTATGGTTGCAAAGCTTGTGGAATGATCTTTCCAACGCCACTGAGATTGCTCGATTCCGAGTTCGTATGAGCGAGTTATGGCCATTGAAATTTGGGTAGTTGGCAGGAAATCCGTTCGGAAATTTTAAGGGCATTTTGGTCTTTTCCCTAGCCATTTCTTTTGAGGTTATATTGTGTGTTAGGCTGATTTTGGATCATTTTTATCCCATTTTAAAAGAGAAAGAGTTAGGGTTCTTGAGAGTGAAGAAGAGAAGAAGAAGAGAAGAAGAGGAGAAGAAGAGGAGAAAGGAGATCAACGAGTTTCCGTCGTGGATTTTCATCGGGGGTGATCCCTATCAAGGTATGTGAGTTCTTTGTGTGGTCTGATCCTTTCCCCCACACACCAAGCTCATTTTTTTTATGATTTGAGAAAAGATTGGATTTGTGTTGAAGTTGTTGAAGTTGTTAGTTGTTGTTGATGTTGTTAGTTGTGTTGTTGAAGTTATTGTTGGTTGTGGGACATGATTGGGTTGTGTATTTGAGTTGTAATTTATTGTATGTTGAGAGATTGATGATCCTTAGTGTTTGGGGTTAAATCCATTGAAGTAAGGGTGGTTTAGAGTTGAAGAAAAGAGGGAGAAAAGTCGGGTTTTTCTGGGGAAAGGGCTGGCGCCTGGCAGAGTGCAGAGTGCCCAGCAGTCCCCTTTGAAGCTGAGGGCTGGTGCCTGGCAGAGTGCCCAGCAATCCCGTTTGAAGTTGAGGGCTGGCGCCCCGCGCCTCTTAGAGCGCCAAGGACGCCAATCCTTCCCGTTACCTTAATTCCCCACTTTTTCTTACATGTTCCTAGGTATTATACCTATGTTTCCTAGTTGTTTCCAACACTCCAAGGTACTTCTAAGAGTCAAGAACTCATCCGTAACATGTGATCAAACACCTTGAATCCAAAATTTCAATTCAAGGAGAGTTAGTTAGAAGTCAAGTGAAGTTAGAAATTACGAGTTAAGCTTAGAAATTAAGCCAGTCAAGCTAGTTGTAAAGTTGTTCAAGAGTCTTTATTGAACGTTTTAACTTTATTTTTAGACTCAAGTGTCAAGTCAAGCAAAGAGCTTAGATTTTCAAGAAGAGTCTCAAGTTTCAAGTTGAGTAAAGAGTTTAAAGTTGAGTTCATTTTCTCAAAGTTATTAGGGAACTATGTATTCCCAAAGAAGTTTTAAAGAAATGTCTTTACATTTAAACAAGGTTGGAAACTGAGATTTCCAAAGAGCCTTCGGGATAGTTTTTTTTGAGTAATTATCTCATGTCAGCAGGAAGAAATATGTTTTAAAAATATAAGAGTCAGTACATTTTTGGGAGTAGTATCGAGCACCGAATTGGGGGAGCGTTCAAAGAACCCACAGCCCCCATAGAACCATGTTAGCCACCATGG
>JAJOOS010017855.1:0-10796 GCA_029582725.1 Solanum chiquidenum | reverse complement strand
GTATTAAGTGAATTTAAAAATGAATTAGGAAATTAAATAAATTTCCAAAATGGAAAATAACATACCTGAAATAATTCCTAGCTCAAGATAAGGCTTCAGTGGATTAATTCCCATTGTAACTAGATCACCCGTGTCTGGTATTTTCTGTCGAGACATAATATAAATAAATAATTAATTAAAAATATATTTGTTTTAGTAACTTAAATTTTTGAATGTAATAGTCACATCTTTAACATGATATCAGAACATGCGCAATAAATCCTAGCTAGTTCAAATGTTTGTATAGTTTTTCTCACATCCCAAGAAAAAAATATCACAATATTTTCATTCATTTGATCTATAAAAGGAAATAATAACTTCGATTAACTAATTATATACATAATATACGACATAATTATGTAAGAAATCTTTTTTAATAGTCTAAACTTCTAGATTAAACAACCACACACTTTAAGAATTTTTGCATACAAGATTCATTATAAAGATCTATATATGTTGTTTAGATTCTTCAAAAACACTGATAAATACGTATCAAAATTTTCAAAAATAGCATATTTGATCTTTTAGGATGTGATGTAATTGCGATAACATTTTAAGAGAGTTCGAACAACGTAACAAAATAAGTTTTGTGATGAGCCTAATTACCTTTGGATGGGATGTGAATGATCGACTCCATGCCCCATTAACAGTCCAATTTCCCAAAGTTTCAAGTGTTTGTATGCTTATCTCTTGAGGCATATGATTTTCAGCAATTGAATAGTACTTCTTTGAGTGCTCAAACACATTTGTATTGCTTATATATTTGTGCAATACACCAAATCTCATCTGCAAAACAATAAGGATACATACACATAGAATTCAAACTCTTGCTACAATCAATTACATGTATGTTGTTCGGATTCTTTAAAGATATTATTATTGTTATATTAGATTCTCCAAATATGCACTACCTGTAAAGAATCCGACACACACCCTCCATATTTTTAAATAGTTTAAGAAACATAGGGTTAGACCACGTTAATAATACCATCATCTTCTCTTTTACATTACAATTAAGTCTCTGAATACATGTGACATTGCACGTGTATACAATTAAGTCTCCGAATACATGTGACGTTGCACATGTATGTCAGACTCTCAGATTGGAGCTCTGAATATGAAATAGATAATTCTATTCTTAATAAGATATTTAGCATTAAAACTTTAGATATGAAGAAAAAATCTGATAAAAAGCGTTTCCCCCTCTAATAAGTTTTACATACTAATTAATCGAGACCTTGTTACATATATTAAATACCGGATAAGAAATCAAAATTAAAATGAAAGTAGTTCATGACATACCACATTTAAAAGGGAAGCCACTAAAACAGCAAGAGAATCCCCTTCAATATTAGGAATAAATCCTGGTTTTTTTAGATTTTTTTCCATGTTGAATGTATCTGTTTGTACATATTTGTTCTTGTATAATATATTCCATTTGTTGCCTTTTTCTTTTTCTTTTGTAAAGTACAAAGCATGAAGCATTCCTTCACCTTCAACCCACATATGACTTGATTTTCCAAATATTGACTTGGTTGATTTTAATCCTCCAAAGAGAGGATTTGATCCTGCAATTAGACGTAGATTCAAAATTTAAATTTTATCGATTCAATTTTTAAGTTCTTAACATTGAAATCATAAATTGCACTTTTGGATGAATTAAAAATTTAGAATATAATAATATGCGCTCTGTGTAAAAAAACATTGATTCAGTTGAACCTATATTTTTTTTCACCGAAGTTGAACCTATAATTAATTATATGCTACATATGCATTTTTGCCTACAAATGACACTAATTAAAGTGTGTTTGTTAGGGAAACAAATATCTTTTTTTTAGATAAAAAGCTTCTTAAAAATCAAGAAAATAACTTTCGATTTATGTGATGATAAAGGGAAGAAAAAAGGTTTCATAACTAGTAGTATTACATATTGATGGTAGGGTTGAACGTTCGCTATAATTGATTTTATAGTTTCAAAGTTTGATTTCGATCGATAATTCAATAATTGAAAAGAGATACCAGGGTAATGCTAAATGGCCAGCGAATAAATTAAAATGTATTAAAGTTAAAAAGATAGTAAAAATATTTAAAAAAGTAAAATAACATAGTGTGAAATATATTTTTATCATTCTGGTCAAATTCTGACCAAATTTTCTAGCCAAAAAGATTTTTCCTACTAATAAATCAAACTTTCATATTGTAAATTTCTATACGATAATTTAATAATACCGTATTAAGTTGAAATCGACTGTTCATGAAATATATATATATATATATTTAAAAATATATGAAAATATTAGAATATACACAAAGTGAAAGGTGGAATCTTGGATATTAAAAAGATGGGGCATTGGAATCGTCAACAGCTTAAAAATTATTTAAATTCAACAGTCTGCACACAGAGAAATTAATTCTGTGGGCAGAATGCAGAAAACCATAATACATGCACTAAAATAATTTGATATCAAATGATATTAATGTCTCGTATAAATTATTAATTATTATATTTTTTAAATTTTATTTCTTAATATCATACCGAAAAATCAAATTAACAAATATCAAAGTAATTTTTTATTTGATATGATAATTTAATTTTCGGTGATTTATACTCAGCTCTAATCGGTGATTTCCACCCTACCTCCAAATTCCGCCCACTAATCGCTCAAATATCGAATTTCACCCATGTGTAGTGGCAGAATTAAAAAATTTAGTAAGAAAATTCAAAATATAAATAGATAACACACAAAAAGCAATAAAAGGAGGTTTATATATATATATATATATATATATATATAATTTTCTATAGAATGAAATTTGAATGAATTCTCTCATTTCTATCTGGCTCCGCTCCAAAACCCCATCATACCCCAAACCCCCTTTCATCCCCACCCTAACCCCCTTCACCCACCCTTATCCCTCACCTCACCCCAATACTCACCTCCAGATTATAAATGCTTACCTACATTATATTTCTCTCGTTTCAATTTATATGTTTGATTTTAATTTGATACGAAATTTAAGAAAGTAAAGATATGTTTTTTAAATTTTATAGTCTAAAACTAAAGATACGTAAAATATATCAAAATATCCTTTAATAATCATCATACTTCGATAATGTAAAATAATTTCATGTTAACACACTAAATAAAACTATCGTACCCGACAACATACTTATTTTTCATGTAACAAGTTAGTTTCACTTATTATGAGCTATATGCAATTATGTTTTTCTTAGATGATCTGATAGTGTAAAAAAAACTTATTTTATACACTTTCTTACCATTTCTTATGTATACACCCTCTGGAAAATCATCTGGAATTTTCCCTTGAATTATAGTGACTCTTGCAGCTTCTCCAATTTCTTCAACAGGTGCAAAATTACTCTATCAATTATTTATTTGTGAAAATACACAAAGTCATGAACAAATAAATGTACCAAAATATGTGATAATTAATGAACAAATAAATATATATATTTTTATTTATATAAATATATATACCTGAGATGGGGATAAAGGTTGATCCACAAATTCAAAGGTCAAATCTACAAAATTGTCCAATAATTTGAAAATAGTTTCCTTCAATATAACTTTTGGAACATCCATTATCAAGGGAAAATGTTCCAAATTTGTCAAAAATGGCTGTTACACAAAAAAAATAAAATGAAGCAAGTTATAATTGTGCACAAAGTTCAAGGGAAAAAAAAGATTTTTGAAATTGTTAGTATGAAATGAGTCGATTTTCGACTGATAATAAAATGTCTGTCAGAAATTCACCTTTAAATTAGACGAGACTGAGGCTCTCAAGTCTTTAAATTTTGGTATAACAGGCCTTTGCGAACAACAATAATTAACTTGACATGTATAACTACAAGCAGCCATAAATATATATATATAAAAAAAAACTTCTTTTATTAATTTCTTCACTATTTTTTTGGATTATTGAAAAATTGAATAAGAAGATATGTTGTTTTGGTGCATAAGAATGGATGAATTTATAGTTAGATTATGTGACCACAAAACATTATTATATTTTTCCCCACCAAGTAGCTGCTCCCATGATATAATTTATTGATAGTCTTTTTTCATCGGGTTTCCCACCTTATAGGGTTCGGTATCGATATCTAGGTTCGATTAATTTAGATTCGTACATAAAATTCATGTGTATGTTTAATGACAGAGTATAAACAGGAAGAAATCAAGGATACTATATATACATAAAAAAATTAATTTTAATCTTATATTTATATATAAATTTTCGATAAAAAAAATAAAATCGAACAAACTCCCTTACACGTACACTTATGATCAGTAAATCAGTTGTTGTCAAAACTGTGGATGCAACAGAAAATTATATAAACTTAATTTTTAATTCAGTCAATTTTTTCATTTAAATCGAATTTGCGCACTCTTATAATAGTTTATCTATCTTAGTTTTAAGTATATTAAATGGTTACATACATATACTCAAAAATTATCCTTTAAATAACCTAATAATTTAACAATATTTTTATATGGCCAACATAGTATATAAAAGATAACGTACGCATTTACTGCTAATATTTACTGCCTAATATAATTAATGTTTTACATTGATTTTTTTTTGGGGTGGGGGGTGGGTGGGTTAAAACTTAAAAGCCCACCATAGGAATTAGGAAGGTTTATAAATCAAATTTACCATGAAAGTAAAAGATGGATGAATACATGATACTTGATATCTCTAAACTTTTTTTTTGTTGATCGGATCGATAATTATATTTAAAGCATGATGTTCTTATCGAAATAAAAGAAAAAGAAGCCTTGTTTAGCTTAATCAGTCTTTGTTATTGTTAATCAACTAAATAAAGCCCTAATGCATGCGTTATAATCGAAAATCTAAAATAACTTTCATATAGCTAGATAATTATTAAAAGTCATAAAGCCTAGCTCTATGATGTACGAAAGATCGATAAATTCCACGGGGTGGTGGGAAGGACCGCTAGCTATTCTTGCGCTAATTTCAGGCGCACCTATGAATGTGTTCGGTATAAAAGAAGATATTTTCCACGAATTTTTTTTTTATAGAAAATAAGTGTTTTTTTAAATATTTATTTCTAGTGTTTAATAAATAAGTAAAAAAATATTATCCTAAAAATATTTATATATTAAGCGGAATGAGGTGAGAATTGTGGGTTCGGGGTGGGATGGTCTCCATCATCGTTATCTCATTCCCTCTTTTTTTCTCTATAAGATTTGATTTAAGAATCAAGATTAAATATCGCATGTTAGAGGTAATAAATTGACGAATCACTAATTAAATTGATAGATATAAAATCTAAATTGAATTAATAAACTAGTTATGACTTAACCAATCCAAAATTTAATTGGTTAGCTTGAGTAGGTTATAGATTAAAAAAAAAGAAGAGGCATGCCATTTTTTTTAGGTAGGCACAAATCACAATAGCTAAGAAACTAAGTAATTACTAACATTTGTGGGCATATACTATTAAAAATGTTTTTTTTTTTAAAAAGAAGTGGAATGTTAACTGTCTCATACTTGAAATTTTAACCATTATCGAAATGAGTTATGATAGGATGGTTCATAAGTGTTTAGACATGTAATTTCATTTTGTAATTTAAAATTATAAGATAAAATCAGTGTTTGAATATATGATAAATCATGAGATGAAATTTAAAATTCTCTAAAAAGTTTGATTTGAAAATTTCATATTATGATTTCATATTTTTTAAATATAAAAATTGCTTCACAAGTTTATATTACTGTAAAAAATTCCACCATTTTATATCTACATATTTTTTTTTTTGCAAGAATATCAACGGAGTCATGAATATTCACAAAATATAAATTCACAATATAATTACTAATAATATTGACCAACAAACGACTTATGTTAAAGAATCGTTCACTACAACTCATATTAAATTTTTTTATTGAACTAAATTCGATCAATAAATAATTAAATATTGTGTTTTTTTTTAGAATATCTTTGTGATAGTATATTATACTTTTGTTATGAATTTTGCGTATTTGGTAAGATTGTATAAAGAATTTGATCAATTTTAATAATTTTCACAACTTATAGGTTTTTTTTTTAAAAAAAGAATAATTATGAGAAAAAATAATTTAAATTCAAATTGCATATCCAAACAAAACTTTCATTTCATCTCATAAAATTCCATACCAACATTTCATCTCATATGACCAAGAGGGCCTAGTCCATTACTAACATTTGTGGGTATATACTGTTCAATATATTTTAAAAGAACCTGAAATTTTGACTATTATCGATATAAGTTGTGAGAGGGCATGGTTAGGATCTTTGCATTTTCAATCAAAGACGTTCGAGCTTTGATAATAAAAAATATCTTATTGAAAGCGTCACTTCTAAAAATGAACTATGTAAAACTTAATTTCACATTAGTCCAACTTCAATACAGATATCAAACAATAGTGTGAGACCCCTTTTAAAAAAAAGGAATTTTGTAATTATTGCCTAAAAGTAGTTAAAAACCTATGCTGTAACAGTTAGGAACCTACCCAAAAAAAATAATCACCAATTTCTCATTCACTTTATCTCACTGTTAAATCTATTTTTAGCAATTTTACACAGTTTTTTATTTTTATTTTTTTACAGTGACAAAGGATAGTGGTAGATTAGGATACCAATGAACCATTGAGAATAAAAAAAAAAACCAAGAAAATTTTGTGTTGCTCCAAGGTACTCTAAGATATGGCTACAGAGACCAAATCTAGTGTAGTGAAGGTGAAACCTAGCAGTAATAATCAAGTTGGGTCATCTTCAAAACCCAAATTTGATTCATCTGTTATCAAGAAAAAGGTTATTCAGATCTCAGCTAAGCCATCTGCAGATTCAAAGGGTAAATCTGCCATTAATGTATCTAAAACTGAGGTAAAGTTTCTTGCTTTTTGAGAAATTTTGCTTTAATTGACATCCATCTGTATAAAGATTGGATTTTTATCCAAATTGAGGTGCCTATTGGCTAAAGATTCTTGCTTTTTGATAAATTTTGCTCTAATTGAGATCCATCTAGTTCAAGTATTGGGAAAAGATTGAGGTTATATCTGCAAAAAGATTGGATTTTTATGCTTTATATGTTGATATTCTTGAAAAATTGAGGTGCCCATTGGTTAAAGATTATTGCTTTTTGATAAATTTTGCTCTAATTGAGATCCATTTAGTTCAAGTATTGGTAAAAGATTGAGGTCATATCTGCAAAAAGATTGGATTTTTATGCTTTATATGTTGATGTTCTTGAAAAATTGAGGTGCCCATAGGCAAAAGATCCTTGCTTTTTGATAAATTTTGTTCTAATTGAGATCCATTTAGACATTTAGTTCTAATATTGGTAAATAGTTTTATTGGTGAAAGCTTGAGGTTACATCTGCAAAAAAGATCATGTTTTTATGGTTCATATTTTGATATTCTTGAAAATTTGAGGTGTCCATTTGCAAAAGATCATTGCTTTTTGATAAATTCGGTTCTAATTGAGATCCATTTAATTATATTACTGGTAAATAATTTGTCTATTGGTGAAAGATTGAGCTTACATCTGCAAAAAAGATCATGTTTTTATGTTTCATATTTTAATATTCTTGAAACTTTGAGGTAAAAGATCATCTTTTTATGTTCAAATTTCGATATTCTTGAATAATTGAGGTGCCCATGTGCAAGAAGATCATTGGGTTTTTATAGTTAATCAATTATGTCTCGATCTTAAAGTAGTGTTGCTCTGTAATATGGATGTTCTGTATATATTCTGTTCTATTCGAGATCTATTTCATAACAATATCGGCTAATAATTTGTCTATTGGTAAAAGATTGAGGTAACATCTGCAAAAGATCAGATTTTGATATTCTTGTGGTAACACTTGCAAAAGATCATTGCGTTTCTCGTTCTTCAAGTATTGATTACTAGTATTCCCTTTTCCTTAGGAGTAATTAAAGATTTCCCTTTCAACTCTCTTTATCGTCTCTAACACTGAGGTACTTCATTTCCCTTCTTTGTTTGTCTGGTTTCTTGTTGATTTGTTTTTCGTGTTGAATTGTATGTTGTATCTTGTGTGAATATGGTTAAATTAAGATGCATGGGTGACTTAGTAACAGTATAATGTTTAGGCCATGAAATTTAGTGTTTTCCCAACACCAGTTACCTTTAAATTGATAATTTAGAACATACCAATATATCTATATCTCAATTTGTTTCTTTGAGTTTTATCATCCAACCCCACCTACTCTTACAATTATTTAGTTGTATAGAAATTAATGACCGAAGCTTATTCTGATTTGACGATGATGACCTTGATTAGTTCTTTGAATCGTTATTGTCCAAGTAAAGGTGAAAGGAAAAACAACCTCAACTTCATCCAAGACCATCACAAAAACGCAAACCAAAACTAGAGTGAAGAAAGTGTATTCCTTGGCTGGTCAGAAGTTTGATGTTCCTGAAGAGGTGACATACTTTTTATTTTCTTCATGATCTGTTAAATGATTAATTTAAATGGAAATCTGTACGGATCCACAATTTTAATATTGTGTATTCTCTTCAACAGCGAGAACCGTTGAGGTTATTCTATGAATCATTGTCAAAACAGATACCTTCAAGTGAAATGGCAGAGTTTTGGTGAGTTTTCTTGACATTTGCCTCTGGATCTTCTACTTGTAAAAAGAACAAAAAACTTGTCTTGCAACCTTATATCTGTAAACTATATGTAGAAATACACTTGTTCAGACTCTTCAAAATGTTGTCGCACCCGTGTCAGATCCTTAGAAGATGCACTACTTTTGAAAGATCCTACACACGCTCGTCAATATTTTTGAAGAGTCCTAGCATCATAGAGTAGCAGTGTGCTTGCTTGTGTCTTCATTTCTCAATATTGTTAACGGCTCGTAAATCTATTTCAGCCACTTTTCCTGTACGAGACTCCACAACAGGATTAGGTCCTACCTAGTGGCTTTAAATTCCCACACTGCAGAGAAAAATCTTTCTTTTTCTTTTTTCATAAGAATAATGTCCGTGTCAACTTACGTGCACGTTACACTAATTCTACGAGGTACATGCTACCTCCCCCAGCATTGGTACCAGGTAAAAGACTAAAAGGTCCACCAAGGTTTGACAAGAGTGAAGTCTTTGTCTTGTTATGAAACTATTACCAATTACCTCTTTCATATCAGAATATCATGTAGAAGACATAGAGTATAGGAACGAAGTTTGTTTTGAAGTGAAAGAAGATTAACAAGTGTAGTAATTTTAGTGTAAGAAAGGGGTTCTCAGAGATTTGGCTTAGGCTTCGATTTTACTTTAACAAATGCTAGAAAACACTTTCTTATATACTAGTCTAGGGAAAACTCTAGATAAACTAGCAGCACAAACAAATTTAAGATACTAATTCAAGAAACTTCTAGATTTATGTTTTCGTAAGAGAATCAGAATATTACACTTTCTTTTACACTAGTCAACCTTGATGTGTTCGTGTGGTTGACATTCTGGAAGAACAAAAAATTGATCTTCGACACCTATTTTATTTGTGATCTTAAAATAGACACTTGATTTTCTCCCACTTCTCCAAAATGACCGTCTTTTTTGGAGTATATCTGCCCGCTGCACAATAGGTGTTGTTAAATCTGCTGAAAGTTTTTGCTAGCTGACTCTGATGAAGCGATCAGAATAGCAGACTGGATTCTTGGTTTCTCGCAATAGATTGGAAATGTAGCCCCTTCTACTAGAAATGCAAATTTTCAAGAATTCTTCTCATCCGTGGTACTTCACGAGTTGATTCCAGAGCCGAATTGTTCTCTCGTTTGGTTCAACAGAGGAAATGTGAGTCTTTAGTTTCCTCGAACAACCTAAAGACAACAGTTTTTCCGAGATACAAAATATAGCTAGATGTGCTCGTTATATCCAACTATCTAGCTTTATTTTTCCCTTTTACGTTAGTCTAAGATGCTTTATTTTCCTTGAAGGTGCCGTAGAATGCATGTTTGCAACAATTAAATGAACTTTGTTTGGGTCCTTCATAAATTTAGATAGAATATTTACAGAGTGAGTTATGTCAGGCCTTGTGTGCGTGAGATTGGGGATTTTGAGTATTAAGAAGCTGGAAATTTTTAACGCCGCTTTGTTGTGTTAATGAGTGATCATGAAGGCCCATGCCCTAGGTTGGTGACTTCCATTATACTTTAGAGGGCTATCCACCTAAGGTCTGGTTGAATTTGGACGGGTTGAAAATGTATTGAATAAAAGTTACTAGTACTGTTTTTATTGACCTTTCGTTCTTTCGAGTTTCTAAATACAGTTTTGAAATAAGACTTTTAAGGCATGTAAAATGCAGGTTGATGGAGCACGGTCTGTTATCACCCGAGAGATCAAAGAAGGCGTTCGAGAAAAAACAGAGAAAGCAAAAGCAAATTCGCATGGGGACTCCTATTAAATCTCCTCCTCCGCGACCATTCATTAGCAAAGCCGAGAGCTCAAAAAAGCCACAGCAAGCATCAAAGAACGGTGATATAAAGGCGAAGAAACGATTAAAAAGTGATAGTAGTGATGACAACGATGATGAGTTCATTCTAAGCCCAAAGAGAAGAAAAGGGTAAAAAAAAATGAACTCTGCATTTGCAAGAATGATAGACTGGAGGAGCCATTCTTGATTTTCTGTTATTATTGAAAATGAAAAAAATAAAATAAATTTTTTATAGTTTACCAATTTGTACAATAAAACCTATAGTTGTTATAGAAACA
>JAJOOS010017854.1:0-21305 GCA_029582725.1 Solanum chiquidenum | reverse complement strand
ATAAAATGAAAAAAAAAATTGAAATATTTCCCAAAAATATGTTTTTTTTTTTTTTAAAATGACGGGATGACTTGTGGGGGAGGGGGGTGGCGGGGGGAGTGGCTTAAAATTTAAAAATTGAAATACTTTTCAGAAGTAATTTTTAATTTATTGTTTTTTATTTGAGGGGCGGGGTGCTTGTTTGGTGGTAGGGATAAAAATATATTTGAAATTTATAAGAAAATTTTATTTATTTATTTTTTGAATGGGGAGGGTCGGGTACGGGGTAGGGGTAAGGTAAGAAAAAAAATTAAAGGATGAAGTAGAATTTTGAAAAATGTTTTCCTTGATTTTAGAAGGGAAGTCATTTTTGAGGAAAATGAGCTAATTTGAAAAACATTTTCCAAACATTTAAGTCAACCAAACATGGAAACAAATATAGGCCTTATTTATTTGCATGTAATTGGTTGCACTTAAATGAAGATTTTTAATCTTAATTATTTAGATATTCGTCATTAGATGTATATTTTTTTAGGTTTGAGTTGTAATAATTCAATTTTTATATTTTTTAAGTGCATTTTATTTTATTTTATAATTATTTAATGAGTTTGAATATATGAGTAATAAAGACTTGTAACAAAATTTTAATACTATTAAGATGTGTATTCAAGAATTTTTACTTACTACTATTCTTCACTTTACCGCTATATGTGTTCACTCATCATTATCAACACCCATCACCACTTGCCTCATCAAAATCACCATTCTCGTCAATCACCACAACTAATTGTTATTATCACTAGTTACTATATACCACCATTGTCACTAACTACAATTACCACAACATTATCAACAATCTCCATCTGCATGTATTCATTGTTATCTTATTCGTTGCTTAAGTAGTTCTAATCTATAGCATTACTTTATGCATGAAACTTAAAGAAGGAAGGTATTAATGGAAATGTAATTTCTTTTTATTTGTTTTGTCAGTTTTAAAATTCTTTACTTTTCATATTGAAGTTGTTCCTATGTATGCCTTTAATCTATCTATTTTAAAAGAATATTTTAATGAAATATGTAGTTCATCTAAGATCAATTTCTAATAAAATTAATTATCATACTTATATAGAAAACATTGAAATCTATTATATCATGAATAAGTCTAAAAACAATATCAATTATTCTAATATTACTAATGTTGTTCAAACCTGAATAAATTTATAAGAATATATTTCAATTATTATAAATTACATATGTTATTTTACCGCGCGAAGCACGGTCTATTTCACTAGTAGAGAATAAGGTAAAGGAATTATAGTGCAATTAAAAATCTTAGAATAGTTATCTTGAATAGAGGCGGAGCTAAAATTTTTATTAAAAAGTGTCAAAGTATAAAGAAGTAAACACACGAGAAAACCAACAAAATAATGAAAGCAAAATGTAGTTACATTACAATTCAACGAGATACAAAAAATAATATGCAAAATGTGTCATTTTAATTGTTTAAAAATGAAGAGAAAAATGGTTGCTTTAAGGCATTTCTTTGCACTTTAATCACCCTTCGCTTAGGTTCATACCTCTAAGCGCTCGTGACTATCATTGGATAGTCAGTTCGCTTTCCTTTTAGACTGAAAAGGAAACCGATAAGATAAATCAAGATTTTACCATGGCTGCAATATTTAGAGAGAGGCGAAAGTGAAAGCCTATGGGGTCGCTTTTATAACTAGATAATAAATAGCACTGAAAACCATCGCATTGGATGGTTTGAACTTGGACTTTGACTTTGACTTGAAAGAGTAAGTTTTGCCTCTATTGTTTAAAAGTCAACACCCGTTGAGCTAGGACTCTCTATGAATTGATAATTAGAATCGTCTCCCCGCCCAACTCTCAGATGAGACTAAGCAGCTACCGATCGTTCCAATGCGCCCTTGACTTATTTACTACACAAGGCCCCAGCACAAAAAATTCATTTACCCCACTTCCCTCTAGATTTCATCATGTGGTCATGTACTGCAATGGGCATCAGAGGATCCAAAAATCGAAGGCTTTCCCAACTAAAGGAAAGGACTAAGATAGCTACTCTCGGCTGCCCAAGATGACTAACTATCTTTCTCTTTATACACAATATCTTGAAAGGCAAAGAAGAGACATTTGTAGCTTTTAGAGACAATCCTCTGCAACTGTAGATAAGTGGAAGCCAAAGCTAGAAGTAAGATTTCTAGTAGAATATTCAAAGCTTTTGAGTAAAAAAGAAAAAAAAGTTTTTTTGTTAATTTTACTATGTTATCCATTGTTTGTTCGACTTTACATCCTTTGCTTTTTAATTCAACTAAATTTTTTTCCCTTTTTAAGCTAAAATTTGAAGACTACGTTTCGAATAGTATTGAGTGATTCCGAACGACATTCTGATTCCAAGCGGGGAAGACTTTCATATTATCTAGCGGAATTCGAACCTTCGTGTTGTCTGTTAGCTTTCTTATTAGCAAAAACACATTTTTCCCTTAACTTTAAGTAGAAGGACAAGAAAGGAAGGAGTTGATCTAATAATGTCAGTTGGCAGCCCTGGAATCACTTCACTCTATTGCATTTCTTGTATTGTATTACAGTCTAAAAGATAATAGAACTCTTCCAATGAAGTAGGTGATACATACGAACGACGAAAAACTCTCAATCAATAGTAAGTGAATGTGTAAAGACCAAGTAGTCACTCCCTGACCCATACACCTATTGTAATGTCAGTCAACAAGGTAAAGAATCTGAATCAGTTAACCACATTCCTATTTTCAAACTTGGTAGGTTTTAGGTTTTGCTTATTGATCCTTCGACTCGATCGGATCACGAGATAACTTGTCTGAGCTTTTCACCCAAAGTTGTGGAGATAAGGTGGAAGATTAAAAAAATCTATATTTATAATAATAACGAGAATCTATTCAAATTTATGTCATCACTACTGGAAAATCCATTTTTATATGGCATCCATCGGGTCCGAGATTATATGCACTTTCTCCAATGTGCGCAAACAGAGATGCCACTTTCAATGATGGACACCGGCCTAAGAGGGCTAGATGAGTGGAATGAGGGAAAGTGGCTTGATGCATTAGGCAATCTTTTCTGTCATCGATTGACTCTTATTCCTACTAATTGGGAGTTGGGAGTGAAAACCACTTGACTATAAGGAGAGGAGCGTCTCTAAAATGGCGCCTGGGTGGAAACATAAACAAAAGAAGAGAGAAATAGTCGAAAAGAAAGGGGGAAGAAGTCTAGTGCTAGTTCTTACTAACACTTCTTTATCTAACTTCCCATTCAATCAATATAATTTTGCCTACTACCATCTTACTCGCACCCCTACCAACAAGATGTCATGACCGCTTAGGCTTGGTTTACTTTGGTTTGAATGTAAACTAAAATAATCGACATTATTCAAACAAATGGAGCCCAAATACTTTCTTTATTCTTATTGGAAAAATACTCTCCCACGGAAAGGTTTTACACGTAGGTCCAACTGCTTTCTTTATCTCAGTTGCCTGAAGGTTTGACCCCGTTCTTGGCCTCGAGGAGTGGTGAGCATGAATCATTCTTCTCTAAAACAAATCTAGAATCTTTCTATTGATAGAGCTTTCATGGCTGCACATATAATCTTTTTTTGCTCCATTCTCCAAGGAATATCGTAGAACAACCGAAAACGATGACATACTTTGTGGGAAGAGTGGTCTCTAAGGTATCGAGGAAGGTTGGTGAATATAGGTTATAGAGAACACATTACAATGAGGAACGACTTTTTCTCGCTTATGAGCATTCCGGTGTCCTCCAAGTGCTTGAGAAGTGACATTAATGAACCATCATTGATGGACGAAAGAACCTTATTTCATTTGAATTTCATGTTTAACTAGTCAGCCTCTAACTTAATTCTTGAATCTGTGTACCTGGAAACCTACTTCTCCGACATCTTACTAAGTTCCCCCTCATTTTTTTCCAAAAGTCGCTCCACAATGGTAAAGTATAGACTAGGCTATCTCCTCTATGGGGAAGACATTTTTGAAGGTGATCAAAATGATTATGGGAATGAGGACCTATCCATTAAAGGAATCAAACCCACGTCTTCGATATGAAAAGATGATGTGCTAACCACTGGACTAAATACATTCAAAAGGGATAAATTTTAGCGGCTCATATTTTAAATAAAGATAGCCGCGTGGAAAACTCATTTTTTGTGGGCTTGTCCCCATTGGTTTGCTTCCCTTCCGAGTTCATTTCATGCCCCTTTCTGTTACTCTATCCCTAGCATCCCTTTTTTCCCCTTCATCTTCAGGCAAACACTACTACATGTGTCACACCTACAGTGGAAGAGAGCTTGATAAGGCTCTCAGATGAGAAAGATCAATCCAAAAATAGACAACTCTATTATCAAATAAATAAGAAAAGGGGAGGCAATTTGGCACCATATATCCGGAGGTGTGGAAAAAGCATAATCCACTTCGTCATCTCAATCTCTTTTTGTGCAAAGAGGTAGAAAAGATTCCTCTCTTCTACCCTTGAGTAGTGCATAATGCATCATTGATAGCGGTGTAATTGATCACTACCCAGATATGAGTACCATTTTGTAACACCTCGGTATTTGAAAGTGCTAAAAATAGAAAGAACTAAATTGCAAATAAGCTAAATCTGAAAATTTTCAAGTTATGCTTAAGTTATGAGTTTGAGTCAACTTCAAACGACCATAACTTTTCGTACAAGATGAGTTAGGTGACCCATAAGATATCAAATGAAAGGTCTTGGAATGCTCTTTCCAACACCACTGAGTTAAATAATTAGGGGTCTAAACTGATTTAGCTAAGTTTTCCCAAATCAAAATATGCTTAGGGTTATAGAAAAGAGTTCAAGAAAAGAAAGGAGAAGAAAAGAGGAGAAAATTCAAGCGTTCGTCAAGATCTTGAGATTTTCTTGCGGATTTTCGCCAAAGGTTTGATCCCTAAGAGGTATTTAAGTTCTCATAGTGTTGGGTTCGTTCACCCACACGCCAATCATGTTATTTTCAGTGCAAATTTTTTCTTAAAGTTGAAGGATTTGAGTTTTCTTGGAATACCTTTCATAATCTTGATTTTTGGGATTTCGATGAGTTCTTGAGATAAGTGTTAGTGTTTTGAGGGTTGTTTCAATTAGATTATCATGTACATACGTTGAGTATTCGATTCTAAGTGATTGGGGAAGAAACCATTCGATTCTAGTCGAATTAAGGTTAGAAAATGAGCAGAAAAATTTGTTGGGAAGTCCTAGAGGAGGGCTGGGGCGGTGCTCCCCAGATCCGCTTGGTGGATCGCTAACAAGATAGGCGTAACCGATCATTCCCATCGTGTGATTCAATACATCTTAAAGGATTGGGTCTGTAAAACCCAGTTGGCGATCTCGCCGAAGATCGTCGATGCAATGCCCATCTGAACTGAAAAATCTATTATATTCGGCGAGACAATTAGATATTTAGAGCTTTGCCGGGTGATTGGGCGAGACCAACTGACATCGTCGAATGAGCAGAAACTAGACGTTCACAAGCCACAGGTTTAAAAGTTCTATTTCATTCACTTTCTTTCACTTTGTCCCTTTTACAAACTCACACTCGTACCCTAGTAGTTACATTTCATGCACGCTTAGAGTATCTTAAGTATCAAATTGTGCTTTGATTTGGATCGTGTTGCTGCTTAGCACGTCAGTAATATCTAATTTAGCATCGAAGGTTGGAAATCGAACCCTTCAGTTATTTGATAAAAAAATTTACTCATTTGCATAATGTTGAAATGACTGAAAATCGTTGTTGAGTCTCTGGGTTGATGGGATTGCATGTATTACCAATTACGATTCAATACTTACTGCGTAACTAGTAGAATCCCACTAGATCGTGTGTGGATTTGAAATTGTGTTGATATGGGTGTGTAAAAAATGTTGCGGGTCTTCATTGAATTCATGTCTTAGAAGCTTAAACTGTGGTATCAGGGGTTGCGGGGTCGGATTTGATAGAAATGGGCTGAAAATAGACACGTTTGGGCTGTTTGGCAAATGAGTATAGATCACCAAACAGCCATGCGGTTCGCCTAATGTTCCCATTTTGCCTTTACTAAATGTTAAATGTATTGATTGATCTAATACTTTCGGCGGGAAGTATGGTGTCGCCAAGTGCACTCGGCGACTTGCCAAAGGACACCTTAATCGCCCTTTGTCTGCACCCCTAACTCCTTCGGCACTGTGACCCTCGGCGGATTGTTTGTGGCTCGCCCTTGTGTATTCGGTGGCATACCAAATGGATTATCTCGTCTTTCTGCAGATAAAAATCCCTATTTTGTTTGTCAAATATGTTCTAACATTATCTCGAAGTGGTTTGCAGAAATGGCTAGACCAAAAGTTGAAGGAAGGGACATGCCACCCCGACATGTAAGAGCACCAGATTTTGAAAGAGACGAGAAGATAGCAGAACTGGCCAAAGAAAGAAAAGAGAGTAAAAAAGCAAGTGTCAGCAGAAGGACCCCCATTGACCCCAATATTCCTTCGTGGAAACATGGATTCTACACGGCTATAGACTCCTTTTTGGCGGGCCATGAAATGGACAGAATGGTTGCGGGTAACATCGCTACAGAAGCTGGGGCAAATGAACACAATGCGACCTAGAATAATAGTCCGGGGACCATTGTCGCATTCCAGGCTAATTCATTGGGCAACGATGCCCTGACAGATGGAGTAAACGTGTAGATAGGATCCACTCTTTACCTCCCTCTCTATATTTCTTTATTCTCACTGTTGGATATTCATCATTTGCATTTGAGGATAAATTGCATTTATTTGTGGTAGGGTGAGGCCCACCTTGTTTGCTTGTTATAGATATTCATGTTTTGTATATATTTGGGTTGTTCTGTTTAAAATTGTTTTTACACCACTTTCTGTGGATGATTGAGCTCATGGCTCCTTTTGGTTTTAAATTATAAAAATAATTTACCCTTTCGAAAAAAATTATAATTTTCTGAAATTTTTTGCCATCTCCCATGTGTTGAAAGTGGCTGTTCTTTTGCAAAATTTAAGTCTCAGTTTCTATCAATACTAATGACTTGAATGCTGCTCTCAATCGAACGAACATGAATGTACGGCTATGATAAGACCAAATGAAGTTACATAGACAATATGTGAACTCTTTGCATCTTATTGTGACTAGCCATTTATTGAATTTATTCTCTTGTAAAAACTATTGCACACTAGTGAAAGTGTGTAGTCTTGTTTGACTTAAGTGTAGATGCCTTGTGTGATTAGCTTACTTTGAACCATGCATGAATAAACCCAGAATTTACCCTGTTAGTTTGATTGATTTAGAAAGGTGTCCTCTTGATATGATCTTAGGCAACTTTAAAGAGTGTGAGCCAAATTTGACATATACCTCTTTGGTGGCCTACCCGTGAGCGTGTGAAACTCTTTTGAACACCCCTTGAGCCTTATCTTTCTTTGGAAGAACCTTGATGAACCCTACACCTTACTTGACCCACTACCTATAATCCTCTTGAGTTGTGATTTAGTGAATAGCCAACTTAGGCCAAAAGCCTAAGTTGGGGGTGTGGTGTAAAGGAAAGGGAGAAGTCAAGAAGTGCAAGAAAAAGTCTTTCTAACCCATGGTATTGCAAAACAAAATGGAAACCCTCCGGAATTTTTTTTTGGAATAAAAGTGAAAAAGGAATTGGGTTTCCAAGCAATACATAGAGAATGAATGAAAGGATGACTTAGAAACACTGGGGAAAAATGTGACAAAGGAAAAGAAAAGGACGTTTTGAAAACACTACTTCTCATAAGGATGAAGAAGTCACTGAATCTAAATGATAATACCTATGCACTCAGCCCCATTACAAGCCTTGAAAAGACCTTTTTGATCTTGAGTAAGCCGAATCAAAAGTCGATTGAAAAAAAAGGGCAAACCTATGGGTGAAAACATGCACTTTAGTGTGAGCGTTGCATCTGATTCCTGGTCTTAAATTGATTAAATTATGTGTGTGAATATGGAATCATTCTTTGTGTGAGGGCATTTAGATACTTCTGTTGAGCTTGAACTTGCATTAGTAACAAGTATTGTGAGCATGAGAATCTTTGATATTGGTGTGTCACAACTTGAATAGTTGGGTAAACAATTGATCTTTGCATAAGTAGTTTGAGTCTTGTTGTGTATGTTCATGATTGAGTCTTGTGTAGCACTATTTTAGACATCATTTTTGAATGACTGAACTTGAGTTTGCTTGAGGACAAGCAAAAGTTTAAGTTAGGGGTGCTGATGAGTCCACAAATTGGACTCATTAGGACTTTCTTTTGATAGAAATTGTGTCTTCAAATGCTTATTTTATCTCAATATCTGATGAAAACCTTTAAGTTTCAGGTATTTGAAGTTTGAAGGAATGCATGGACACTACTTCGCAAAAAGGAACAAAAAGACTGAAAAGAACGAGAAAATGAAGGCCTGAGGATCGCCGAGTTTACTTGGCGAATCGCCGAAGGGTCTCACTTCTCCTTTTGTTCCACTGTGCTGCGCCCTGAAGGAAAGGATCAAGTCGGCAAAAAAAAAGAGCAGTCGGCGCATCGCCGAGAAGTTCCGCGAACCAGTACTATGTCGCCCAATGACCCAGAGCACAATGATGCCGAAGGTTGGCGCAAGACGGCGATGAACTACACCAAAGACCAAATCGCCAAGTGATCTGCCGCATCATAGATTTTCTGAAAATTATAAATACTCGTTAAGAATCATTGGACAATATCAGATTTTAGTATCATATTTTGATTATCAGATTTTGGATTTATTACTATTTTATTTTACTCTCAAGTTTGTAAGGGTTTGAAGACTTGAACAAGAAAAGGGTTTCACCTCTTTCAATTTGGAAGTGGGTCTCTTGGATTCTTCCTTATTTTCTCAAATCAAGACTTATTTCTCTATGCCCATTTGATTTCAACATCATTGAAGGTATAAACTTCTATCTCTTCATGTGTGGCTAAAAACCCCCATTCTTGGGGTGTGATTTAGCAAATATATGTTGATATTATTGTTGGGTCTTGCTTGATGATAGGTTAGATGTATTTTAATGGTGATTTCACCTAGTGGTTGTGGTTTAATTTAATGGGTTTGTAGTTGCAAATACAAAGACACACATGTGTTTTCGGCTTGCCCGAGAGCGAGGTCGCGAAACCAAGACCACTAGACTGATGGCCTAAGGAGTGGGTTGACATGAGGTTCAGCCCGAGAGGGTGTGCCCTAGTCCCATATCCTAACACTCAGCTCAAGAGAGTGAGTGGGGTAAGGCGTAGGCTGGTCTTCATGTAGCAAATGGGTGTCCGAGAGGAACGCATTCGAAACGGGATAAGTTGCCCGAGAGGGTACTTATTTCCATCTAAAGCTTAGCCTAGTCACTATTATCTTGCAAATTTCCTATCGAAAGCATGTACCTAACTATTTATCTCAACTTGTATTGCGGTCACACCCCAAGACCTCTTCCCCATACTTGATTTCTTGTTATTTTTGTTGTTTTTTAATTACTAGTGACAAAAACCCCATTGATATTTGACACTTTTGTGTCCCCCTTTTGATTTACAATATTTTTAATCGTTAATGTCTTTAGCTACGACTAATTAGAACTAAATTTTATTGTTCTATTAATTCTCAAGATCACTCCCTTGGGACACGAACCTAACCCTTGGTTGGGTTACTATATTATCACACGATCGTAGACACTCGTACTGGAAGTTGTGTCGTTGATTACGTGTTAGAGAAATTGTAAACATCATAGTCCCATGATTAGGAATATAATCTTAAAAGGGTTAGGAACTCAATACTCAAGATTTAGAACTTGAAGATACTACTCCTCTCAAAGATACGCAACTTATCGAGTTCATGGGGAGTTTATGGGCATGAACGACTCGACTCGAAGGTCTCTATAACAATATGGAACTCATGTATACGACTCTTCCCATTCTCATACTTACTTTCTCAAAACTTAGTTAAAATCAATGGTTGATCTCAAAAGATTCACAATTAAACTCAAAAGATTTCTTGAACTCTACTCTTAACTCTCTCTTGAATGTGAATTATGAATTCAAGAGTTATGGTTTATGATATGAAGGATATCGTTGATAGTGTAGACTCATGAATATATTCTCCTCACTCTCATGCTCGCTTACTTGAGTCTTGATACAAGTTATTAGAATTTGTAGAAGACTCCTCAAAAGACTCAAAGGGACTTTCTCAAAAGACTCGAAAAAACTCTCAAGACTTGGCTCTTAACTCTACCTTGAATTACAAATTTAAGGTTATGATTTGTGATAGGAAAGATATCGTGATGATTAGGAGTGCTTTTAGATAGTTAAACATGAGAAACGATCAACAAATCACTGTCTGGAAGCAAGTCCACGATGCGGAGATGCATTTTATTATTTGGTAACGAAATAAATTTGAGGTAGAGGGGTCTGCAACCTCTCCGCTACGCGGAGAAAAATTCTGTGAAAAGGGGGGCAGGTCTGCGATGCGGAGTGGAGTGCCAGATTCGCCCGACTTTTTCCTTCTTCACTTTCTAACCCCAATTCGCCTAAATTCAATTCTTTTTCTAAATTTTTCTTTAGATTCAGATACCCAGTACATGTACACAAGAATCTAATTGAACACAACTCTAAAATCGACACGATTTCCTCAAGAACTCATCAATCTCATCTTGTCTCAAGAACTAAAGCCAATTTCAAGAACACAATTCAACAACATCAAACCTTCAACTTTCTAGAACGAATTTAACACTGAAATTAATATGATTGGCGTGTGGGTGAACAAACCCAACACTATGGAATCTTACATACCTCTTAGGGATCAAACCCATGGTGAAAATCCGCAACAAAACTCAAGAACCTCGACGAACGCCTTGATCCTCTACTCTTTTCTCCTTTTTTCTCTTCTTGAACTCTAAACTAAAACTCTAGGCGTATATTAGGATTATAAAACAGAACCTAATCGAATTAGACCCTTTAAACTTACTAAAAATGAATTAAATCTGATTGGGTAAGGAAAAGACCAAAATACCCCTTACTATTTTTGGGTAACTTTTCTTATTTGGACATCCCGACTTTAAATTGGCATATCTCCCTCATAGGAGCTTGAAATTTAGCAAACTCTGTGGCTTTGGAAAGAGGATTCCAAGACCTTTCATTTGATACCTTGTAGCCCACCTAACTCATTTTGTACTAAAGGTTATGGTCATTTGAAGTTGACCCAAAACTTAGATGAAAGTAGGAATGACTTGAATGAACTCTCTCTAGTTCTTTTTGAAACACAATGTACTACATCTAGTGACCTTAACACTTAGGAAATATTTAAATTCCTTGGTAAAAACATACTCACTACGAAGGATGGTTCAAGTCTTAGCTCAAAAAAAAATTGGGGTGTTACAACCACATATTCAATCAGTTCTAGTTGTGAGTGAGTTTCCAGAAGTCTTTCCAGATGATCTTTCTGGAGTCCCTCCTGAGAGGGAAATAGACTTCGGTATAGATATTCTTCCTGATACTCGTTCTATCTCTATTCCGCCATATAGAATAGCTCCAGCTAAGTTGAAAGAGTTAAAAGAACAGTTGAAAGATCTTATGGAGAAAGGCTTTATTTGACTAAGTGTTTCACCTTGGGGCACTCCGGTCTTATTTGTGAGGAAGAAAGATGGTTCTCTTAGGATGTGTATAGATTACCGTCAGTTGAACAAGGTTACTATCAAGAATAAGTATCCTCTTCCAAGAATTGATGATCTTTTCGATCAACTTCAGGGTGCCACTTGTTTTCTAAGATAGACCTCAGATCAGGCTATCATCAGTTGCGAGTAAGAGAGTGTGATATTCCAAAGACAGCATTAAGAACCCGTTATGGTCATTATGAGTTTCTGGTTATGTCATTTGGTTTAACTAATGCTCCTGCAGCATTCATGGATCTTATGAACAGAGTACTCAAGCCTTTTCTAGATATGTTTGTTATAGTATTCATTGATGACATTCTAATCTATTCGAGGAATAAGGAAGATCATGCTAGTCATCTCAGAGTAGTTCTTCAAACTCTCAAGGATAGGGAGTTGTGTGCTAAATTTTCCAAGTGTGAATTTTTTCTTGAGTCTGTGGCATTCTTAGGCCACATTGTTTCTGGTAAAGGGATTAGAGTTGACACTCAGAAGATTGAGGCAATACAGAACTGGCCTAGACCTATGTCTCCAACTGATATTAGGATTTTCTTCAGATTGCCTGGTTATTATAGAAGGTTCTTCGAGGGGTTCTCATCTATTTCATCCCCGTTAACTAAGTTGACTCAGAAAACAACAAAGTTTCAATGGTCTGAAGCTTATGAGAAAAGCTCCCAGGAATTGAAAACTAGGTTGACTACTGCCCAATATTGGCCTTACCAAAAGGTATGCAAGATTTTGTGGTATATTGTGATGCGTCCAGAGTTGGACTGGGTTGTGTATTGATGGAGAATGGCAAGGTTATAGCTTATGCCTCCAAACAACTTAAGATTCACGAGAGAAATTACACAACCCATGATCTAGAGTTGGCTGTGATGTGCCACGAAATAGTGGCACATTTGATGCTTAATAACTATGAACTAATACTGGAATTAAGTGAAATTTTGGATTATTTGATTGGTTTGTTAAATGTGTAGGCAAAATCTAGGTTGTATAGAAAAGCGAAAAAAGAAGCAGAACTGTTGTCGACCAAGTAAAGTTCACGGCCAATTTCACCGACCGTGAACTTCATTATGGTCCGTAGTGGAGCTCGTGGAAGTAAGGCAGTGTTGGGCCTTGAGAAGATGAAGAGCAGGAATAACCAAGTGAATACCACGGAGGGTTCTACGGGTCGTAGTCCTCACCACGGACCATGGCACCTGCCATGAAGCTGAACCAGTGTGACATCAAGGGAGAAGTGAAAGAAGGTTGAAACCCAAGTGAAGACCACGGGCGCTTTCACGGGCCGCGGTCCTCACTACGGACCGTGGTAGCTCCCGTGGTGCATTTTTCAGTGAAGGAATTAAAGACCCAACCTTTGGGAAAGTTAAAGGGAAGATCACGGAGGGGTTCACGGCCCGTGAAGCCCTCCACGAACCGTAGAAGTGGTTGTAGAGCCATCTGACATTTCAGTCCTAGTTGAACTAGGACTCATTTTAAACATTCTATTTTGAACTACTTTAGGTCGTTTTTGTATGATTATTCATTATCTTACATTTTACGACTAAGAACACAGTATTACTTTAAGCTTCCGATATTTGGATTTTTTATTATTGTTATCAATCGGAAATTCAGATTCATACTATCAGATTATCAAAGTGGTTGTTGATTTGCTAATTATTTTCGTAAGTCTTTCTCAATATGTTTTCATCCCTAATTACTTATTGTTTATGTGAAAGCATGAATGGCTAAATACCACGACTGGGGTTGTGGGATCTATGACGATATTCTAGTTATGATATCGTAAAATGAGTAAAAGGCAGTATGTGTGTACAACCTGTAGTTTTTAGCTTTCAATATCATTTTAGTCTAGTGAGTGCATGCATTAGACGAGCCTGTATCTGATATTTGTTCGAGAGAAAAATACCAGTTAGGAAAAAGCTGAATTAAATTAACAAATTGGAGTTAAAGCTTGAGTTCGAGAGAAAAAATCTTTAACACCATATCATTTCAAGCGAGGATCAATGTTAGTAACCTTCTAAGGTCGAGAGAACATGAGTGATCATTATCTACTTAGGCTGAGAAGTGTTAGATAAATTTAACTCGCAAGGATTCTGTAAACATTGATTTCCCTGACACTCAAATTACGGGAGAACACTAGAACTAATATTATGGTGAACACAATCCTAGTTTCTCTTAATTAATTGAATCAATCTTCCAACGAAATAGTTTGTTAGTCTTGAGCTTGGATTTTGACAGCAAGTTTTGGTAATTATAACAATTCAACCATACCCAATTTACTTTCATTTGTTATTTGTCTAGGAGATAATAACAACATTCGAATAAATGCGATAGTAAAACCTTATCTGTAAAGAAATTCTCTGTGGGATCGACCTCAACTCTAGTTGAGTAATGTAAATTGGCATCGACCGTTTACACTTCTTAATTGAAGTGTAAGTTTGGACGTATCAAATTTTGGCGGCGCTGTCGGGGAATTTCAATTCAGAAGTATTTAACTAGCTTTTATTCGATTATAGTTATATTTCCTAATTTTATGTTTTGTTTGGTGTTTGTGTCTTTTTCAGGAGAGTCAGATTGTGCATGCCCAACACTAGAAGCAAAGGTTCCCCATTGCTTCCTTACGACCCTGAATTTCAGAGAACTCTTCGAAAGATGGTTAATGCACAAGAATTAGAGGCTCAGAGACACAGACTGGGACTAGAAGCTGAGATTGATCCTACAAGAAATGTACATCAAACTACATGAATCAATCAACCTAGGTCAGGTTTTCAGCAAAATGTTGGAATCAATCAACCTAGGGTAGTAGAGGAGAACAGAGAGGAGGAAGGAGTAGTCCATCCCCAGCACCAACCAATAGCCCAAAGGGGTAGAGCTCAGCATCTAACTCATATGATGTATGACGAAGATGATGTTGACTTGGATGGAGCTGGAGCCATAGTGTTACATGCACTACCCCCAGGTGTTAAGTTCACAATCACCAGCACCATGATCCAATTGCTGAACCTGAAAGGTATGTTTAGAGGTACAGCTGGTGATGATGCAAATCAGCACTTGATGAATTTAATGGTAATCTGTAAGTCACAGGAGATTCCTGGGGTCAACCAAACAACAATGAGGTTGAGGCTATTTCCATTGTCTCTTACTAGAGAGGCAACTAACTGGTTGAATGAGATGCCAGATGACTCCATCCTAACTTGGAATGAGTTGAAGGAAGCTTTCCTGGAAGGATTTTTCCCAGAATCAAAAGAGCTGCAGAAGAAGGACGAGATTAGTACACACAAGCAGCTACCAGGAGAGGCAATGCATGATACTTAGTGGAGGTTCAACCAAAAGCTGAAGAAATGCCCCAACCATGATCTTACTAAAAGGAATCTTAAACAAGCCTTTTACAGGTCTCTGAATTATGTTACTAAACCTGTTTTTGATGCAGTTTGTGGAGGCTCATTTATGAGGAAGTCATTGCGGAGAGCATGCAACTATTGGATGAGGTCTCAAAGAACAACAGAGCATGGTACACTAGAGATGCAGAGGTAGGAGAGCTGGGGTATACATTTGAGCTTTCAACTGAACAGAGGAAAAGAGAAGAAGAAAGGGACCAAGACATGGAAAATATGAGGACTCAAATAGATCTGCTCACAAAGCACATTGTCGCTAAGTCTGAAAAGGTGAATGTTCTGGGACAACAAAACAGGTATGAGGATCAGGATCTTGACCTTGACGAGGAAACTAACTACTTGGGAAACCAAGAGGGTTTCCAGAATTATAACTTTGGAAATCAGGGTTACAATTCTGGAAATGCAGGTCAGAACTATGCTAGGGATGGTCAGTATGATAGGCCATCAAGTAGAGATCAAGGAAACTGGCAAAACGGAGATGGGTATAGGAATGATCGCAATGGTGTTTATATGCCCCAGGCAATAGAGAACGGGCAGGTGGTAGTTCCAGCGGATCTAAGATGGAAGATATGATGTCTAAAGTACTCCAGAAGGTTGAATCAACTGATGCAGGGGTAAAAGAAATGAGAGGTGATTTCTCAAGCATGAGTCAGTTGGTGGACTCTCACACCACCTCCATTAAACAAATTGAGCAGCAGTTGGGGTAATTCTCAGCCTCACTGAATCAGAGGAAGAATGGATCACTACCAAGTGACACCATTCAAAATCCAAGAAGGATGTGCACTGCATGGTCATCGCCACCAGGAGTGGTAAAGTTCTTATTGACCCTATGTCTCTAAGTACCAAACATGAACAGGTCTTGGAGCAAGCTAGCAGAGATGAGGATGAAACCATACAGGTAGATGAATCGGAGGAGGTTCAGCATAAATCACAACCTGTGAGAGGAAAAGAGAAAGAGGTCGAGAAAAACATACCTTTACAACAGATTCCCAGACCACCTCCTCCTTTCCCTCAAAGGCTTAGAAAGAAAGCTAAAAATGGGAAGTTTACAAAATTCATTACCATGTTGAAGCAGCTTTCAGTAAATATTCCACTGGTGGAAGCTCTGGATTAGATGCCAGGATATGCCAAGTTCATGAATGACTTGGCTACAAAGAAAAGAGTTGTAAGTCTTGATTTTACTAATGATGTTCACCATTGCAGCGCCATTGCTACTAGATCTCTGGTTCAGAAAAAAGAAGACCCAGGTGCATTCACTATTCCATGCACCATCGGATCCATCAGCTTTGCAAAAGCGTTGTGTGATCTAGGAGCCAGCATCAACTTGATGCCACTAGCCATCTTCAAGAAACTGGGATTGGGAGTTTCGAGACCCACAACAATGAGGTTGATGATGGCTGATAGGTCAGTGAAGCGGCCTATGGGAATCCTATGTGATGTAATTTTGAAGGTGGACACCTTCATTTTTCCGATTGACTTCGTGATCTTGGATTGCGAGGTGAACTTTGAGGTCCCCATCATTTTGGGAAGACCATTTTTGCCAACAGGGAGAGCCTTGGTAGATGTTGAGAGAGGTGAGCTGAAGTTCAGACTTAACAAGGATGAGGTAAAGTTCAATATTTACAGGTCGATGAAGCAACCCAATGATATGAATGTGGTATCTGCAATAGCGGTGATTGCTGATGAAGACATGAGGGTACCCATAGAAGAGAGGATGGTTGTTGAAACCTTAGCAGCAGTGTTGATGAACTTTGATGCTGATTTCCGGTTTGACTATGTAGAGACTGTGAATGCTTTGCAGGGGATGGGAACACATTCATATGCTCTAAAGAAATTGGACCTGGACTTGAAAAATAAGCCAAGCCCTCCAGCAAAACCATCCATCGAGGAGCCACCAGTGCTGGAACTGAAACAGTTACCCAGTCACCTCAGGTATGTATTTTTGGGCTCTAAAAACACTTTACATGTGATCTTGGCTGCAAATTTAAATAAAGAGCAGGTGAAGGAGATGATCATGGTGTTGAGAAGGTACAAAAGGGCCATTGGGTAAATCATTGTTGATATAATTGGAATACCTCCAGGTATATGCACCCACAAGATTCAGCTTGAGGAGGATTGCAGCCCAAGCATTGAACACCAGCGGAGGCTAAACCCATCTATGCAAGAGGTGGTTAAGAAAGAGATAATCAAGTGGTTAGATGTTGGGGTAGTTTATCCCATTTCTGATAGTCACTGGGTCAGTCCAGTGCAATGTGTGCCTAAAAAGGTGGTATGAATGTGGTGGCAAATGCCAAAAATGAATTAGTCCCACAAAGACCAGTCACTGGATGCCGAGTGTGTATGGACTACATGAAGCTCAACAAGTGGACTTTGAGGGATCATTTCCCCATGCCTTTCATGGACCAGATGCTTGATAGGTTGGGAGGTAAAGGGTGGTATTGTTTTTTAGATGGATATTCTGGCTACAACCATATATCAATTGCTCCTGAAGATTAGGAAAACAACACCTCCACATGTCCTTATGGCACCTTTTCATTTAAACTCATGTCATTTGGACTGTGTAATGCACCAGCAACATTCCAAAGGTGTATGATGTCCATTTTCTCTGACATGGTGGAAGACACTTTAGAGGTATTTATGGATGATTTCTCTGTAGTAGGTGATACTTTTGATGATTGTTTGTTTAATCTTAGCAGGGCTTTACAGAGATGTGAGGAGGCCAACCTGGTGCTGAATTGGGAGAAGTGCCATTTCATGGTGAAGGAGGGCATAGTTCTTGGACACAAGGTATCACAGAAAGGGATCGAGGTCGACAAGGCCAACATTGAAGTGATTTAAAAGTTACCTCTGCTGATCTGTGTGAAGGGTGTTCGAAGCTTCCCAGGACATGCCGGATTCTATAGGCATTTCATCAAGGACTTCTCCAAAATTGCACACCCTATGTGCAAGCTTTTGGAGAAGGAGGTGAAATTTGTCTTTGATGAGGCATGTCTCAAAGCTTTTGAGTGCCTAAAAGAAAAGCTGATTTCAGCACCAGTGATTATTGGCCAAGACTGGGTGGAGCCATTTGAGGTGATGTGTGATGCTAGCGGGACTGCGTTAGGAGTTGTGTTGGGACAGAAGCGCAACAAGATGTTCCATCCGATTTACTATGCTTGTAAGTCGGTAAATGGGGCACATCGAAACTACACAGTCACTGAGCAAGAACAATTGGTTGTAGTGTATGCGTTTGAAAAGTTCAGAACTTACCTGCTTGGCACTAAGGTGATAGTTCATACAGATCATGCTGCCTTGAGATATCTCATGGCAAAGAAAGATGTCAAACCCAGGTTGATACGATGGGTGCTGCTTCTCCAAGAGTTTGACTTTAAAGTGAAGGATATGAGAGGTTGTGAGAACCATGTAGCTGATCATTTGTCTAGGTTAGAGGCTGCAAACAAGGCAGAAATTGATCTTGAGATAGATGATACATTCCCGAATGAACAGGTATTAGCTGCTACTCTTGACCTTATTCCTTGGTTTGTTGACTATGCTAATTTTCTGGTTAGCAATGTGTTGCCCGAGGGGCTGACATATCAGCAAAGGAAAAGGTTCCTGCATGATGTGGGCAAGTACTTTTGGGATGAACCGTATCTGTGCAGGGTTTGTGCTGACAACATAATTAGGCGATATGTTCCGAAAGCTAAAATATTGCACATTCTGGAGGCCTGTCACTCATCTCCAGTTGGTGTCATCATGGAGGTGCTCGAACAGCCCACAAGATACTTCAGTGTGGGTACTACTGGCCCACAATTCATCAAGATGCAGTGCACATAGTAAGGAGTTGTGATGTGTGCCAGCGGCAAGGAGCCATCCCTCGGCGCCATGAGTTACCCATGTACCTATTCTGGAGGTGGAATTGTTTGATGTGTGGGGTATTGATTTCATGGGCCCCTTTGTGAGTTCATATGGGCAGAAATACATACTGGTTACAATTGACTATGCATCCAAATGGGTTGAAGTTGTTGCTTTACCTGAGAACGATGGAAAGAGTGTTGCTGGTTTCCTGAAAAAGAACATCTTCTCAAGGTCTGGAACACCCAGAGCCATTATCAGTGATGGTGGTTCTCACTTCTGCAACAAGGTGTTCAGCGCGCTTCTGACAAAGTATGGGGTAAAACAACACAAGGTGGCAACACCTTATCACCCACACATCAGTGGACAAGTGTAGGTTTCCAACAGGGAGATTAAAGCAATCTTGGCCAAGACAGTTAATGCCAACAGGACAGATTGGGCAAGGAAACTGGATGATGCTCTATGGGCATATCGGACAGCTTTCAAGACACCTATTGGTATGTCTCCATACCAAGTGGTGTTTGGAAAGGCATGTCATTTTCCAGTTGAACTTGAGCATAGAGCACTCTGGGCATTGAAAAAGCTAAACCTCAGTTGGAGCGAAACTGCGAACTTGAGGTTGGATCAGATCAATGAGATGGATGAGTTCCGTCTAAGAGATTATGAGAGATCAACACTGTATAAGGAGAGGATGAAGCTATAGCATGACAAGCATATTGAGAAACGAAGCTTCACTCCTGGTGACTTGGTGTTACTTTTCAACTTCAGACTTCGTCCGTTCCAGGAAAGCTGAGATCTAAATGGTCTGGACCGTTTAAGGTCACACAGGTTTTTCAATATGGTGCTATTGAACTGGAAAATGAAAAAGGCGAGAAGTTCAAAGCTAATGGTCAGCGAGTCAAGGCATATTTGGGAGCTCCTGAGGATGTGAAGATTGTAGAGGAATGCAAACTTGATGAAGTCTGAGTAATCAAGTAACCTGCGTAGCGCCGCGACGTTAAATTATGCGCTACTTGGGAGGCAACCCAAGATGTAATTGTATTAGGTATGTTCCATTTCGCCTTATTTTCTCTTTGTTTTTTATAGAGTCACTGTGTGCAGGAGAGAATAGGTGGAAAAATGTAGGACCTGGTGCAGACTGAACTTCACGAACATTCCCACGGACCGTGGTGCTCTTCACGGGTACTTTCACGATCCGTCAATTTGAGGACAAAAGTGCAGAAGCTACTGGAAATTGCATAAAAGGGTTCACGGTCCGTTAAAGTTTGTACGGACCGTCTAGCCTCTCGTGAACCTCAGGTATGAATGCCAAGTTTCAAAGTTCTAGTCACGGATCGTGATGCCCTTCACGGGCAACTTCACGATCTGCGGTCTTTCGCAGTCAAGTGTTAGGTCAACCCACTACTTCCAAGGAACCGACCCGACCCGTGAAAGGCAAAATTGAATTAAAATGTATATATTGCTCTTCAAATGCCAAAGGTCAGGTTTTTCTCCCTTTTTCTCCTCCATAACGGTTCTTAAGAGGTTTAAAACAGTTCCCATCATCCATAATTCCTAAATTCATCAAAGATTCTAAGCCCTAATCCTAAGTTGTCAAGAACCTCCAGTCGCAATCACTGATTCATCTTTCTGCGCGAAATTTGTTTCTAAACACCAAGTAAGTTCTTTCATCACTTGCCATAAGGTCGATCTTGTATAACAGTGAGTTGAGTTACTCCGATTTAGTCGAGTTTAGTATAAGTATGTGACGAGTTACTTGTGATTTGTACTGAATTGTAGTGGATAAGTCAAATTGGGAAGTTTTAGTTGTTCTTGTATGTTACTCTATAACAGAGGATCGAATTTGTTGGTAGGTGGTGGACTTTAGGTTAAGTAATTTAGTTGAGTAATAAGTAGGGTAAAGCCTCAGTTATAGGAAGCTCTTGTATTTGTGTAAAAATGGTGGTCAAGTGCTAAATTTCAATGTTGGGAAGAAGGAGACTGACATATGGCCCCAGGTGTAAGACTACGACAGGTAGTACGAACCGTGGAAGATACCACGAGCCGTGAAGCTTGTCGTAGACCACACTTGAAGGCAACCCATCCCTCAGTTTAAGTTCACAGGAAGTATCACAAATTGTGGTGCACTCCACGGGCAGTGAACCTATTCGTGAACATCCCTTGGTACAATTATCAAATACTCCCTTTGCACATTGATTCTATTTCAACTCCACGAGGGATTTCACGGTCTGTGGTCCATACCACGGCCCATGCAAATGCCCATATAATTCCTTTGTAATTCTTTTTTATCCTGTACTTAGTGTTTGTTCGTCTTTTGATTTCGTGGCCTTTCCCGATGATAGATTGGGTGACGGCATTCTTAAGACAAGGCGTCACGATGATATTACACAGG
>JAJOOS010017853.1:0-23073 GCA_029582725.1 Solanum chiquidenum | reverse complement strand
CACTTATGATCTGTGACTACATCAACATGAATACCATACAAATAGTGTATCAAAATATTTAGGGCAAATACCATAGCTGTAAGCTCGAAGTCATGAGTCGGGTAGTGCTTCTCATGAACCTTAAGTTTCCTAGAAGCATAAGCTATGATATTACCTCGCTGCATCAACACACAACGTAGGCCGACCCTGGATTCATCACAATAAATCACATAACCGTCTGAACCATCTGATAGAGTCAATATCAGAGTTGTACTCAACATAGTGTCTCGTTCTAAAAAATTATTTTGTCACACTCATCTCCTCTGTCATAATCCTTGAGGAATTCGAGCCATATCCTCTGACGAAGATTCAACTCATTCTGGGTGAACACATAAGAGGCACTTATGATCTGTGACTACATCAACATGAATACCATACAAATAGTGTATCAAAATATTTAGGGCAAATACCATAGCTGTAAGCTCGAAGTCATGAGTTGGGTAGTGCTTCTCATGAACCTTAAGTTGCCTAGAAGCATAAGCTATGACATTACCTCGCTGCATCAACACACAACCTAGGCCGACCCTGGATTCATCACAATAAATCACATAACCGTCTGAACCATCTGATAGAGTCAATATCAGAGTTGTACTCAACATAGTGTCTCGTTCTAAAAAATTATTTTGTCACACTCATCTGACCTTCTTCTGAGTCAACTTGGTCAATGGGGAAGCTATTGTAACACCCCGAAATTTAGTGAGTTGAACTAGTGAGTTCTAGAGCCTTTGGTAAGAGTTTTGGAGTGTCGTATGAGGGTTAAAACTTGTAAAAAATGGTTCCCATACTTACAATAGGGGCTTTAGGAGTTCAACGTCCGGGGACCACCCAAGGGATCCTTGAGGAGGACCCTAAAACAGTCCCTAAATATGGAAAATTTTGGTAAACCACAGATGACCGACCACGACCAGTAGACCAGACCACACCCCGTAGGTCATGGGCGTAGGTCAAGGCCTGTTGAGTCCTGACAAGGCAAGCCTCAGGTGCAAACCACGAGATCACAGGACGGCCAGTAGATCCATCCACGGTCCGTGGATGATGCCAGTTTTTAAGATTTCTAGTCTTAGTTAGGTGTTTGGGAATTAATTAGGTAATTAATTGAGGGTTAAGGGAGGTCCTTTTGTTAGTTAATTAATCACCTATATAAGCTAATAAGACCCTAAACTAAGTCATTAAATCATTATAACTCAAGACCCCAAATCAAAACCCAAATACTTTCCCTCCCAAAATCATCTCTCTAGACTCCATTGAAAAAAAAAGGAAGGGATCAAGCTAGAGCTTCAAGAATAGGACTTTTTCATACGAAATGGAGGGGATTCTAAGTCTAAGATGTGGATGCTTTTCATTCTTGGTTAGCTATCACCAAGAAGCCCCTTCAACTATGTTTTTAAATTCCCCAAATCTAGGGTTTTCAAATCTAGTCATGGGTCTTCTTCCAAAATGAATTCAATTGTTTAATTAAGGTTTATTATGATTGATTATGATGATTTATGATTGTATTAATGGATTATTGATATATTTTGATAAAAATCTCACTTGGACCCATGATTTCCCCTTCTTCCTAAATTGTGAACCACGGTATGACTTGATTGATCATGTAAGCTTGTCAATTGATTATGTTTATGGTTATTAAGTTGTTGAATCATGAAATTACCCTATCTAATTTGGGAATTCTAGTAAGTTAGGGTTGATCTTTATTCTTAGTCTTGAAGGGCAATTTTCTAGGGTTTGTATATGCTGATGAATATTGTATATGAACTTGTTGATCCACTTGAAAGGTGGAGGTGTTTAATTATGGTATAAATTGTGGTATTGTAGAAAGGTCATTCTCCCTTGTGTTGTTGGGAGTTGATTTGATTGATTGAATGTGAGTTCATTATGATGTGATTACTTGATGTTAGTATAATTCTACATGTATTCTTGATTGACCTAAGATTCTAGGGTTATGACATGAAAAAGGAAAATTGAGGGTTTAGATGTGAACCTCTAAGATGAACTTCTTGACTAATTGCTTTAGATTAGCTCACCTAGACATGAATCACTTATGATCAAAGTTGTAGAGATGATCTAACTTGATTAGGTCTTAGATGATGAATCATGGTTGAAGTAGTATTGAGTTTTAGTTACTTGATGATATATGTCTATAATTGATCAAGAATGAAGCATTTAGCTAGTTTACCTTGACAGTTAGGTTTACATGATGACCATGTGAGGTATTGCTTGAGAGTAATGCTTGAAGTAGGAAGATGACTTTTAGGGCTTCAAGAGTAAAAGCTAAAATGAATGAACTATGAATGTAAAGGCTTTAAGAATGAAACTATTGTGCATGTTGAATTGTATAAGGTACCACTGTGGAAGGACTTTACCCACATGACCTACAATATGAGTATATGAGCTGATACATGTAATTAATGAACTATTTGAAGTATGATTATATACATGTCTTTTATGATGAATGTTAGATGTGTTAATTTACATGGTCTATGATCCTTGAATGCAATTTATGTGAACTATGCATGATTGTGATATTATGTACATACTTATGAACACTTTGAGAGGAAAGTGTCTATGATAATAATGTTGTTGTTTTTTCATTGCAAGGACAATCACACACACACACTCCATGCATAAACATGATTATGATATATCTATGGTGTCAATTGAAAGTCTAGTTCTCATATGCACCTTTACACATTATTATGTATGAAATGTACATGACCATGATGATCTTATTTTGTTGATTGAAAGTCCATTATTATGAAAACTCATGATCTTGGTGTGAAAGTCTTACTCACATACTAATGATGATTCTAAGGTTGAAAGTCCAATTCTCACCTAATTGAATCTATGAGCTATTTTATGAGATTGGTTAAACGAAGGGTAAAATACCCCTTCAAACATGTAAATCCAATTCAAGACTAATTATGTATAATTTGGGAAATGATGCTTAGCACCCAGTGGATATGAAAAATGAGGTAAAGGCCCTTCCGCCAATGCAATAGGTTGGGTCATCTAAAGCAAACTCATGAGATTGAAGCTCCTCCGCCAATGCAAGAGGTAGGGTTTCTAGAAGCAATCTCTAAATCCCATAACTATGTGCCCACATAGGATTTAGCTACTAGATCCACCTAAAAGCTATAAAGTTAGTCCTACCTTAGGCAAGTACGACACCTTGTTTTGGCGTGGGGTTACACGGCACCGGACTTTATGTAGCTCACATGGTCTATGTTGGTTAAGGTTATTATCCATATATGATACGAATACATGCTATGATAAGACCATGGACTCTAATTATGACTCCTTAAGAGGTACTACTTAGTATGAGTGGGGGTATGAGACTTCACCCATACATTGCACAAGTGGACTTTAAGAGGGGTTGTGGTTAGGTTCTATTATGTTATGAAGACTTATGAATTATGTATGTATGTTATGAATGAATGATAAGGTTGACTTTATTTGTTATAAGTTATGATCATGAATGTCTCCTCACTTATGTATGTTGATTATGGATGAACCAACAGTAAGATTTGTATGGTGTTGGTGGTCTAAATGTGTTACTTAGCATTTCATAGGGTTATGAGATCTTACCTTTGCATTGCACTAGTATGACTTTGGGTTGCTTGTATGTTGGTATGAATGTATGTTATGCATGATCATGGTAGCCTAAAAGTGAGACTTAGGGTAGATAGGATTATGGGATCCTATTTATGCATTGCACAAGTGTAGTATCGGGTTGTAAAAATTGTAGTATGCATTATGTTGTGTTGGAGACAATGCTTGTAATTATGATTATATCCTATATGTTATGATGAATTGTGCATGGTTTGTCTTATGAGTGTATTTCTCTAACTATTTCAAAGTTGATGTTCAAAAATAGCATGAAGCATAGTTTTAAACAAAATGTCCCTTTTATGCATGTTTTAAGGATTTTCTTGCATGGCTTCCATCCTTAGTACATTTTGTGCTAACCCATATTTCTACATTTTCTATAAGTGTAGGCTTTGGACATATTGGATCCCATCCTCGTGGCTAGGACTCTAGTAGATCAAGAAGAAGATGATTGGTGAGTCCTCATAGTATTCGAGGGCTTAACCACATGTCCTTTATATCTTTCTTTTATGTTTTAGTTTTATGTAAGGGCTGTGTCCCTAAGTTTGTATTAAAGAATTTTAATTCTAATGTTATAGATGGTTTGAGACATAGTGTCATAGACTCTTTCATTTTTATAAAGGATTTCGATTGTAAAGAAAAGTTTTAAATTACGCACTATTTTCGTATGCTATTATGTTCAAGTTATGCTATGAGGCTTGTATGAGATCCCTTCGAGGTTGAGTATGGCGTGGTACGTCTAGGGGGTACCCCTGGGTCGTGACAAACATGGTATCAGAGCATAAGGTTTTGGGATAAATTTTAGGATGAGTCAAACCACATCTAGTAGAGTCTTGTTCATCAGTGTGAGTCGCGACACATCTATAAGTGAGAGGGTATAAGACGATAGGAAACTTCACTTCATCATTCTCTAGTCGTGCCATAGAGTTTAACACTATAAGATCTTTTCTCTCTAATCGATGGTCCACAAGATGTTACTACTCGAAGAGCTCTTGTTACAATGAGCAAGGGAGAAGGTGTTGGTTGAAATGCCAATGATGGCTATGCGACTAGATAGAACTTTATATGCTAAGATTTAGATGTCATCCTTAGGATGGATTGGTAGTATTATTGTTATGCTCTTATGTGATGATTAAAACCCGTATGGTCAAGTTGTTAGTCCCCAAATGAGCTTATCCAAGAGTGGAAGGGGGAAAGGTCTATGCCATAAGTTTGGATTATGTTTTGTCTTAAAGATTGACTTTGAGAGTTGCATGTACCACCTAGTTAAGGTGAAGAAGAAGAAGTGTAAGTGTTGACCAACTTCAAAGAGTTAGTTATCTTTTAAGATTGATCTTAAGTATGGTCGTTTTGAATAGGGTGTTTATATAATACCTAGGTTTGATTGGTTGGTAGATCCCACCAAAGGTGAAGATATGGGTTTCTTGATAGGTTTTACCCTCAGGAAAATGAGATTTTGCCCGATGTTTATGACTAGGGGAAGTGAGGATAAGAGATTTCCTTCTGATGGTTTTGGTATGTGTTATGCTTTATTAGATTCCGGTATTACTTGTCTTTTGTGACTTGATATGCTAGACCTTGATGTTGTCCTTAGTGTGAATGGGCTTCATAATTGTTTTATGATATTAAGGGTAGAACTCTACTTGACCATTTTGAGTTTAGGTAGGTTGTAAAGTTTGATGAAAGAGGGTGTTTGAGTAATTCCTATATGTGTTGAGTTAATAGACTCCCCTAAAAAGGATAGAAGTGTAATTCACCATGGTCTAGAATCACCTTGTGTGATGGATGTGAAAACTTAGTGATGACAAACCCCGACCTTAGGGTTGAAAGAAATGGTGCTTAGAAAGGTCCGTATAAGTTTACTCCCATGAGGAAGATGATGTTCCTAGAAGGTAAGTTCATTGAGTGTCGTTGATGTCCATGATTTAGGTTGGCTTGGAATACTCACCTTGAGAAGTGCTTTGAGTTTGGGAAGTTTAGTCCCGGTTTTGTAGGCTCATATGAAATCTTGAATGAATTTAGTAAGGTTGGGATGCATTGTTGATAGACTTCTATTGATTTTGAACCCAACTTGGCAATTATGAGTTTGTGATGAGTTGGAGGATTTGGTGAATAGCGGTATATAAGTGATACTTAGAGAATGTGGAGGATGGTATTTTAGTAAGGGATTTAGTTGAAGGTGCTTATTTGGGAGGCCAAGGGCCAATGAGATGGACCAATATGCTTATGTTCCCTTCTACTCCTCCTCTAGCTCAAAATGATAAGTCCTCCTTGACTCATTTTATGATTTTGGAGTCTTGGATGTTATGTGTGTCCTATGATTCCCTTGTCCCTTAGAGTTACTCTTATTAACCTTGTTAGAGTTTGGATGCATGATCATTAGACCTCTATTGTGTTTAGAACACGGTAAGGTCATAATGAATCTTGGTAAAGCTTTAGGTTTGTTTGAAAGGAGTAGTATTTGAGGTCTTAGTACGGGGCTTACTCCCAAGGGAGAGAGATCATGTGCTAAGGTAGAAAAAATGATTGAGAGTTCCGATATCCTCATCCATTTCTTCTATTCCTATACTAGCTTGAAACCAAGAGTTCCTTTTTGGACTTGTTCCATGTCTAGGAGTCATGAGTATTTTAGCTATTTCCATGACCTCCTTATGTTATGCATGTTTTTGATAGATTCTTATTTTGTTTAAAATGAATTTCTCATAATTTACATGTTCCTCATGTTGTTGTGCATTGTTAGTATGGTGATGACATATTTGACTTCATGAGATGAGGTGATGAACATCCCTTGTTATGCCTTTGATGAAATGGCACATTGGCTCCATATTGTTGTGTTAAAGCTTGCTTTTAGGGGAAAACAATAATTTCCTTCTATGATTATGTGATTGAAGATGTTTAGAAGAGTTGGTATAGGCTCACTCCCAAGGGGGAGATGGTGGGCCAAGCTAACATTGTTGTTATGTGCTTATGTGTTGCCATGACTTCCTTATATAGTGCATGTTCGTGAAAACTTGTGTTTTGAAAGAAAATAAGTTTATGTGAATTGTTTTCCTCATGTTGTAATGCATTGAGTATAAGTGCCTATTGTACTTCATGAGAAGAATATATGAGCATTCTTTGGGTTGGAGTTGAGAAATTCCTCCTATAAAATGCTTTGTTTTGAGAAGTAATGGTATATGAGCTCCATGAGAGTATGTTGAGCATGTTGTGACTTGGAGAAGGTAGTTCCTCCTCGAACATAACTAATTATGAGAATTTCATTAATAATGAGTTTGTTAGATAGAGTTCATACTTCCTTGTATTGCATTAAACATGTTGAGTTGAAGTTGATGTTTTCTCCTGGATTAAGTGCACATTGTGAATAGTGTATTTTGAGTTGTGCATTGTTGTGATGTTTCATGCATGATTGGGCTACTGGTATTAAGACTTTAATTTTAAAAAAAAGTGTTTAAAGTGTCATTCGAGGACGAATGTTTCCAAGTGGCGAATAATGTAACACCCCGAAATTTAGTGAGTTGACCTAGTGAGTTCTAGAGCCTTTGGTAAGAGTTTTGGAGTGTTGTATGGGGGTTAAAACTTGTAAAAAATGGTTCCCATACTTAGAATATGGGTTTTAGGGGTTAAATGTCCGGGTACGACTCCCCAAAGAGAACCCAAGGGGTCCTTGAGGAGGACCCTAAAACAGTCCCTAAATCTGGAAAATTTTGATGAACCACGGATGGGCAACCACGGCCAGTAGAAGTCCTGATTGGGCTGTCAAGGCCACCATGATATATATACCAAAACTAAAAGCAAGTATATATCAATACAATACATCAAACAACTCACAAGCTTCAGCAAACCAACAACATAGGCCAGTATGGCCATAACATAGCTATACACCCCACACACTAGTCTAGAAGCCTCTAAGAGTAGTAAAGATTAGTGGGACAGGGCCCCAGCCTACCCATAAAGATATATATAACAAAAGGTAGCAAACCTCCCAACTCTGGCAGCTCCGAAGGAAAGGGGCTAGCCAACCGGATAAAAGTCAATCCTTCTGCTGAGGAGGTCTACTCGGTCGTCTGTCAGGACCTGCATGCATGAATGAAGTGCCCCCAAGGCAATGGGGCGTCAGTAAAAAATAATGTACAGAGTATGAAAGGCAATAGACTATGAGGAGGTATCCTGATATACTGGAATAATGTGATAAATAAATCAAGGATAAGATAAGTGTACTGACCTGCTCCTAAATCTAAACTTATCAAAAATAATAAAACAACAATCTAACCAAGCCCCCATAAGCCCGGAAGGTGCCAATCTGCCTATATACCCCTATCGGTAGTACCCTAGCCCAATAGGCAGTCACATAGACTTCTTAGGCATTAATATAGCCCCTTAGGAAGCACATAGCCCTTTTAGGCATCAACATAGCTTACAGACAACTCATATCCCTCTTAGCCAACAACATGAACCTGTAGGAAGCACATAGCCTTCTTAGGCGTCAATAGAGCCCTGTAGGCAACTCATAGCCATTTTAGGCATCCATATAGCCCTGTAGGCAGAACATTGCCCTTCTAGGCATAAATCACATTCATGCAGCTAACCACAATAGCCCCAAGGGCAACAATAACAATCCAATCGCTAAAAGCGAGCAATTTAGTTATAAGCAACCTATACAAATAGCCTCTAAGTCGTGTCCAACACAAGGACGCTACTAACTAAATAAGAATCCCGGCAAGGGAGGATTATATCAACTCGAGAAGCCAACAATCAACAATAATGGCTACAAGTGTAACAAGGATAACAACTCAATTACATTGCTCCTAAGCTTTAAGGAAACATGTGGTAAGTAGGGAATAGCCTTAACATACCTTATGTACTAAGCTTCCCAAACACTATATATACACAACTGGTACATACCTATAAAAAGTTCATAATTAATCTTAAATCGACAAATTTTCCATACTGCCCCAACTTGTCGAAACGTCCATAGAAATTCATAAAAACAACCATAAAAGGGTCCCGAGATGATTAGCTTAGTTAACCAAGTGTAAACCTTTAAGAAATCCCAATAACTACAAATTTATATCTTCAAAAATCAGCTCCAAACACAGCTAATAGAAGGGAAAAATGATTGCCACGTGTAGGGAGTACGTTTCTAGGCACAGTGGCAATGTTTAATGTTAGAAATCGTCAAAAACTAACCTTAATCATGCTAGAACTCCATAGGAACCCTCTCTAAGCTTTCTCTCTAGTTTTGGAACTGAAATGAAAAGTTTTCATGGCTTAAAACGTTACATAAGCCGACATACCATATTTTTTACCTGACCCGGATCCGACTCGGATTCTGCCCCTGCAGTTCCTAGTAAAACCCTCATAACTTTTTATTCTGATGTCGGTTTGATACGGAGTTTTGTGAATTGAAAACTAGACTCGTTTTCCTTCAATTTAATGGGTGATAGGTCTTCTAACTCTTTATATATTGGGAGAAAATACCCAAGACATTTGACCCAAATTTTAGAGAAATCTTTAAAAAGGAACCTACAATAACTTTCGCCAACTTTTATTTTGCCACTTACTTAACTTCAAAACATGAGATACAACCCTTGAAAACTTAAAATATGACATACCACATCATTTTTAATTTATTACTCACCCTCCTTGTATTTCCACAAAGATACAAGTTAATTTAGACGTTTTGAAAAGTCGGAGTGTTACAGAAGTTTTATGGAGTTTTAGTTAATTGATGCTATATGTATATAATTGATCAAGAATGAAGCATGTGGTTAGTTTACCTTGAGAGTTAGGTTTACATGACGACCATGTGAGGTATTTCTTGAGAGTAATGCTTGATGTAGGAAGATGACTTCTAGGGCTTCAAAGAGTAAAAGCTAAACTGAATGAACTATGAATGTAGAGGTTTTAAGAATAAAGCTATTATTCATGTTGAATTGTATAAGGTACCATTGTGGAATGACTTTACCCACATGACCTATAATATGAGTATATAAGGTTATGCATGCCATGAATGTACTATTTGAAGTATGAATATATACGTGTCTATTATGATGAATGTTAGATGTATTAATTTACATGGTCTATGATCCTTGAATTCAATATATGTGAACTATGCATGATTGTGGTATTATGTACATGCTTATGAACATTTTGAGAGAAAAGTGTCTATGATGATAATGTTGTTGTTGTGTCATTGCAAGGACAATCACACACACACACCATGCATAGACATGATTATGATGTATCTATGGTGTCAATTGAAAGTCTAGTTCTCATAACACATTATTATGCATGAAATGCACATGACCATGACGATCTTATTGTATTATTTGAAAGTCCATTCTCATGAAAACACATGATCTTGGTGTGACAGGTTTACTCACATACTAATGATGATTCTAAGGTTTAATGTCCAATTCACACCTAATTGAATCTATGAGCTATTTTATGAGTTGGGTTGAACGAAGGGTAAAATACCCCTTCAAACATGTAAATCAAATTCAAGACTAATTATGTATAATTTGGGAAATAATGCTTAGCACCGAGAGGATAGGGAAAATGAGGTGAAAGCCCTTCCGTCAATGCAATAGGTTGGGTCATCTAAAGTAAACTCATGAGATTGAAGCTCCTCCACCAATGCAAGAGGTAGGGTTTCGAGAAGCAATCTCCCTATCCCGTAACTGTGTGCCCACATAGGATTTAGCTAGTGAATCCACCTAAAAGCTATAGAGTTAGTCCTACCTTAGGAAAGTAGGACACCTTCTTTCGGTGTGGGGTTACACGACACCGGATTCCATGTAGCTCACATGGTCTATGTCGGTTAAGGCTATTATCCCTATATGATACGAATTCGAGCTATGATAGAACATGGACTATAATTATGACTCCTTAAGAGGTACTACTTAGTATGAGTGGGGGTATAGGACTTAACCCATACATTGCACGAGTGGACTTTAAGAGGGGTTGTGGTTAGGTTCTCTTATGTTATGAAGACTTATGAATTATGTATGTATGATATGAATTAATGATAAGGTTGACTTTACTTGTTACAAGTTATGATCATGAAAGTCTCCTTACTTATGTATGTTGATTATGGATGAACCAAAAGTAAGATTTGTATGGTGTTGGTGGTCTAAATGTTATACTTAGCATTTGGTAGGGTTATGGGATCTTACCTTTGCATTGCACTAGTATGACTTTGTGTTGCTTGTATGTTGGTAATAATTTATGTTATGCATGATCATGGTGGCCTAAAAGTGAGCCTTAGGGTAGATAGGATTATGGAATCCTATCTATGCATTGTATAAGTGTAGCATAAGGTTGCTCATGTGATAGTTATATTATATTGATATGATCTTGGTATGTACTTATGCATGTGAACTAGGTCTTGTGAAAATTGAAGTATGCATTATGTTGTGTTGGAGACAATGCTTATAATTATGATTATATCCTATATGTTATGATGAATTGTGAATGGTTTGTCTTATGGGCTACATTCTCTAACTATTTCAAAGATGATGTTCAAAAGTGTCATGAAGCATAGTTTTAAACAAAATGTCCCTTTTATGTATGTTTTAGGATTTTCTTGCATGGCTTCCATACTTAGTACATTTTGTGCTAACGCATATTTCTACATTTTCTATAACTGTAGGCTTTAGAGATATTAGATCCCATCCTCGTGGCTAGGACTGTAGTAGATCAAGAAGAAGAGGATTGGTGAGTCCTCATAGTATTCGAGGGCTTAACCACATGTCCTTTATATCTTTATTTTATGTTTTAGTTTTATGTTAGGGCCTTGTCCCTAAGTTTGTATTAAAGAGTTTTAATTCTAATGTTATAGATGGTTTGAGACATAGTGTCATAGAATCTTTCATTTTTATAATGGATTTCGATTGTAAAGATTTTTTTTAAATTTTGCACTATTTTCCTATGCTATTATATTCAGGTTATGCTATGAGGCATGTATGAGACCCCTTCGGGGTTGAGTACCCTGTGTTACGTCTAGGGGGTACCCCTGGGTCATGACAACTATGGATGAAAATCCTTTAATAAATATCCTGTAATAACAGGCCAAACCTAAAAAACTTTTGATATTTGTAGGGGAGGTGGGTCTGGGCCAGTGATGTACTGCCTCAATTTTCAGAGATTCCACTTGGATCCCTTCGCTGGATACCACATAACCAAGGAAAGCAATGGACTGTAACTAGAATTCACATACGATGAACTTAGCGAATAACTTGCAATCTCTGAGAGTTTGCAGAATAACTCTCAGATGAGTCACATGCTCTTCCTCACTTCGAGAATAAATGAGGATATCATCAATAAAGACGATGATGAACAAGTCCAAATACTGTTTAAACACCCAGTTCATTAAATCCATAAAAGTTATAGGAGCATTTGTTAGTCCAAAAGACATAACTACAAATTCATAATTACCATATCGAGTTCTGAAAGCTGTCTTGGGAATGTCACTATCTGTGACTCTAAGCTGATGATAGCGGGATCTGAGGTCTATCTTAGAAAAGTAACTAGCACCTTAAAGTTGGTCTAACAAGTCATTAATCCTGAGGATGAGATACTTATTCTTGAGTGTGACTTTGTTCAATTACTGATAGTCAATGCACATTTTGAGAGAACCATCTTTATTTTTCACGAACAATACTGGAGAACCTCATTGAGAGATACTAGGTCTGATGAAGCCCTTATCTAGAAGGTCTTTCAACTGCCCTGTCAATTCCTTAACTTTGGCTGGAGCCATTCTATAATAAGGAATCAAAATGGGCTATGTATTTATAAGGAAATCTATTCCTAAGTCAATTTCCCTTTCGGGAGGAACTCCGGGAAGATCTTCTGAAAACACTTCGGGAAACTCATGTAGTACTGGGACGGACTCAAGAGTTGGGGTTTCAGATTCTGAATCCTTAACCCGAACAAGATGATAGATATACCCTTTGGAAATCATTTTTCTTGCCTTAAGGTAAGAGATGAATCGACCCATAGGCACTGACGTACTACCCTTCCACTCTAAGACTGGCTCGTTTGGAAACAACAATCGAACAATCCTAGTTCTACAAACAACTGAGGCACAACATGAATGTAACCAATCCATGCCTAGAATGATGTTGAAATCTACCATTTCTAACTCTACAAGATGTGCTGAGGTGACTTTCTGAGAGACTGTGATAGGGCAATTTTTGTATACCCGTCTAGCTATAACTAGATCACCAACTAGGGTAGAGACTGAGAAGGGTTCTGAAAGAGTTTCTAAACTGACACTGAAGTTTATTGCTATATAAGGAGTTACATCAGGAGAATCTGCGTGGTCCTGGCGAGCCTAGAGAGAATACAAATTGTCCTAGCGATGACCGCCACTTGTACCAGATGAAGTACCATACTGAGTTGGGCGACCTACTGGTGCTGTAGACTGAGCCTTATTGTTGTTACATCTTTTCCCCTACCTGGAAGAAAGGAAATCCTTCAACCTATTTCCAGACTGACCACCCCCAAAGCACCCTTCCTTTCCTGCAAGACACTCGACCGAATGGTTCTTACTTCACTTTGGACTAGTTGGGTATGTCTTGTTTCTTGAAGCACTTCCCAGCGACTTAGAGCCAGATCCCCTACCTTTCTGATCTTGTCGAAACCTGGGTGGATGGAGCACTAGCTGATGAAGGTGCTGGGGCTGTAGACCTCTGGTGAAACTGTGAGTGATTTCCACCATCCGACTTTTGCTGTGAGTACTCATAATTTCCTATTCTGACTTTTTTTGTTATCCTTAGCCAATTCCCTAAGCTTATATCCCTCAACCTATTGAGCACGAGTCATTAGTCTCGAGATATCCATATCCCTTAGAAGCATAGCATTCCTGCACTCAATCTTCATCAGATCGGATACCCTAAACAAGAACTTACTCATTTGTGCCCTCTGATCGGCAACCATGTGTGAAGCATACCTAGAGAGCTGGGTGAACTTTAGCCCGTACTCTGGGACTGACATAGAACCCTGGTTCAAGTTCATATACTCTTGTGCCTTAGCTTCCTCAATTCCCTTGGAAAGAACGTTTGTAGGAAAGCTCCAGTAACACAATCCCAAGTCACATGAGTTTCATCTGCAACCCTATTATCTTTCCACTAAGTGAACCAGATATTAGCCATAGCCTTAAGTTGATAGCATGCTAAATCAACACTCTCAGTTCCAGTAGGTTGCATTACTCCAAGGATTTTATTAACCTCATCAATGAAGTTATGTGGGTTCTCACCAACCTTCGACCCAAGAAACTCAGATAGATTCATCCGAATAAAGTCTCTAACCCTAGCTGCAGCTGATACAGTATTTGTGTTAGTAGGAACTGGGGCTTGTTGATTATTCTTATTGTCCACACTTTGAGCCAAGAGCTGGATCACATTCCAAAATTCTGCATTCATAACCTCATGGTTCGGGACTGGAGGAATTGCATTAGCATTGCGTGCATAAGCATCCCGTGTGTTAGCTCTACGAGGAGGCACGATCTGAAATGCATAATGACAGATTAGAAAGGAGAAGTTAGATCATACTCGCGCATGATAAGAATAGCAAAGGAAGTGATTTTTTCTTAAAACAATTCATAGATTCCCTGTCATAGATGTGGTTCACTTTACACCCATGAAAGAGACCCTACTTAGTGCGGCTTTCAGACATACTAGGACTCTTGAACCTAATTTTTTTATACCAAATTTGTCATGCCCGAGGCAACCCCTTGACGTAACACGGGACCTAGGATAATGAGTGACCCCAAGCTAACCCTATGTCTGGCATATATCAAGCCTACTGAGAATAACTGAATATGACATGTAGTATGATGAAGCTAAAACAATGGATAACTGAAAGTGGAGAAAAACTGACTAGTCTGAATATATAAAACATACTAAGACTTTATTAATAACTAAAAGATAAACTTAACAACACAAGCTCATTCTACTACCATGTCTGAAAATCCTCTAACTAAGTTGAGTTGTTGGGACATGCCCCCAGCTAACTCCAACAAAACTGAAAACTAAATAAAAATAATAAAATGAAAAGAATGCCTATTGTCCTTGGAATATGATGACTCACCACCAAAGTTGTTGAATGCTGACCGAGAATCGATCTAAGCATGATCTAGATGCGGAGTACCTAAACCAACATCATGAAAGGATATCGCACAAAGTATGTGTCAGTACTTGGAATGTACTAAGCATGCAGGATATAGATACTACGCTGAACATATATATATAAGTTGAACAAAGCATAATGGAGAAATAATGTAAATACTGAAACATAACTATAAAGTTAAGCTGAATGCAATTACCAAGTACTAATCAAGAAAATAACATGCTGAATAGAAAGCTAAAAAATATACTGGAACCCTGGTCAAATGCACTAAGAGTCTGACTGTGGGACCTACTATTAACAGACATAAAACCACGCAAGCTAAATATGGAATCTGATGTATACGCCCCATCTAGAGGACCCAATATACCTTGCCAAGGGTATAAAGGCATGACTGGCGTGATCACTAAATCTGATGTCCAACAGAGAGGACTTATACTCCTATGGGGGCACGTAGTTCTAGGACTATGAGGGTACGATTAACCCTAGTCCAACTTGGTGCTAAGTCTACTCCCAACTGAATATGTGTAGGACACAAATGTAGCTGAAATACTGAATAACTCAAAATACCAACATGCAATCTGATAACGCAACATTTTTATACTGATAATGTAACATTCAAATTCTGGAGCATGATTATCTGTTTAACTGACCTAGAAAGTATAATTTGTGAACTAAGAGAATATATACAACTAGGGTTCTGATTTTCATACAAAGAATTAAGCAAACTTTTTAAGAAACAAGCTATTTCAATTTAGGACACTACAACAGCTAAATCACAGTAAATATCAAAGCTTTTAGAAACCGTAGGAGTAAATAAGATATGGAGAATCAAGGAAATAACTGAATTCTAGGGAGCTAGTGGATGCAAGGAACCCACTTGTGAAATCCCAATTACCTTGTGACGAAATCTACGGAGAAATCCTTCGATTTTGGGGGCTTAAACTTGAAGTAAACCTCCTGATAGTTCATGGGAAACTTGCACCTCTTTCTTCTCTTTTTCATTTTAAATTTGGAATAATGTTGGAGAATGAGGGTTGTGGGTATGTCTAATGATATGCTTAAATTACACCTCCCTAAGGAAGCATAAGCGATGTTATCAAGTAAAGAACCCAACTTGTAGGTTGGGGTCGATCCCACGAGGAAAATGGTTTAGACTTAATTTTAACCAACAATTATATTCGTTAAGTCAAATTACTTCCAGAGACAAGTAATTAAAGGGGGGAATTTGTGAAACAAATTTTAAGAATTCAGTAAGTAATCAGTAAGAAAAAGTCAAGTTTGGTTGTTATCAAGATGAGAGAATTAACTAGGGTATACGTGTTCCCCACAAGCTCATAACGCAGTAATCCTAGTAATATCAATCCTTTCCTAGTGTACTACATGCAAAGTGATAAGCTAAGTATCTGTAAATCCTTGGTCCGGTGTCTAGAGAATTTCACCCTGTACCTTGGTCCGGCTACGTATGTATAATTTACTAACCCTTACTTTTACCTCATATTAGACATCACATTGATGTTTGGCTTAGTTATTACTTCGCACCATTCGACACTAGACTATTAGATAGTATCACACTAAATCTATGTTGATAATTCTTATCTTGTTGATTACCCTCCTTGGTCCGGCAAGTAGCAACTAGGCGAGTTCTAACGTTGCGCACCATTAAAAATATTTTTAAATGAAAGAATTATCAATGCATGCAAAACACTATTCAAGAATTGCTTATTTACTATTTATACTTTGTTAATTGCTCATGGTTCCCACAATCCTAGTTGTGGAGTTTAGTTACCCATAATCATATGAACACAATTCACTGTTTTGGATGAAAGAATTATGAACTTACGTAATTGAGAATAACAAACCCGGAATTTCAACTTGAATTTCAAAACCAAAACCTTCAAAACCAACTTAGGAAATCAAGAATTGCTAAAGTTGCAAGTTAATCTCCCAAGCAAAAAACTAGAATAAAAATAATAAAGTCTAACCCCCAAAAATGAGGTTTACATACCCTATTTATATAAAACAATTCCTAAACTAAAAGGAAAAAAAATTAAGGAAAGTTTGTTCAGGCACGCGTCTTCATTCCACGAGACTGACTCACGAACTGTCAATGGATCTACGGTCCATGAGTCCCTTCCGTCAACCAGGACTTCGCAAAAATTCATCTTCCAAAAATCAGCTTCTCTGAAGCAAACGATGGGACAACAGTATGAACCGTAGATCAATCTACGGTCCGTCGATCCCTCTCCGTAGATCCATACTTAAAATTCTCCAATAATCAGGTACTGGAACCCTCACAGTCACATTCTACGGTTTAGCAGTACGATCCGAAGTTAAAAAGATCATAAAAATTTGGGTCTAAATTATGTGAAGATAGATGCATGTATTAATAATTGCATCTTATATAGAAAGGAATATGTTGATCTTGAGCAATGTCCTAAATGCGGTGAGAAACGATGGATTGTAAGAAAAGAAAAAGATAGTGATGATGAGCCTACATCCAGAAATTTGAATAAGAAAAATAAAGGAATTCCTAGAAAGATTCTAAGATACTTTCCTTTGATACCAAGATTACAAAAATTGTTTATGACAAAACAAGATGCAGAAGATATGAGGTGGCATAAAAATAAGCGAGTTGATGATGGAGTACTAAGGCATCCAGCTGACTCATTAGCTTGGAAAACTTTTGATGAAGAACATACGACATTTGCTTTAGATCCACGTAATGTAATACTTGGGCTTGCTTCAGATGATTTTAATCCATTTGGTTCTATGAGTAATTCTTATAGCATTTGACCAGTAGTCTTGATTCCATATAATCTTCCTCCATGGCTATGCATGAAGCAATCTAATATTTTGTTGTCCTTGTTTATTCCCAGCCCAAAAGGCACTGGTATGAATATTGATGTGTATCTCCAACCTCTGATTGATGATTTGAAAATCTTATGGGAGAGTGGAATCAACACTTATGATGCTTTTAAGAAACAAAATTTTAAATTGCATGCTTCTTTGTTGTGGACAATTAATGACTTTCCAGCTTATGGTATGTTGTCCGATTGGAGCACTAAAGGTAAATTAGCTTGTCCAGTTTGTCCTGTACATACTTGTTCCACTTACTTAAAGCATGGTCGAAAGCTTTGCAATATGGGTCATCGTTGGTTTTTGGAGAAAGATCATTCTTATCATTGAAATAAAAGTTGTTTTGATAACGCAAAAGAAGAAAGAATTGCACCAGAAGCTTTGAGTGGAGATGATGTGCTTGCACAACTAAATACAGTCTCACAAGGTTCAATTGATCCCAACACAAAAAAAAAGAAAATGAGATGCTGGAAGATCTGACAATTGGAAGAAGAAAAGTATATTCTTTGAGCTTCCATATTGGAAGAGTGTGTTATTGAGACATAATTTGGACGTAATGCACATTGTAAAGAATATTAGTGAAAGTGTGCTTGGAACATTGTTAGATATTGAAGAAAAAACAAAGGACACACTAAAATCACAGTTGGACATACAAGAGATGAGAATCAAAAAGTCCCTCCATCCAATAAAAAGTGGGGATAAGTATATACTTCCTCCTGCAAGTTATACAATGTCTAAAATGGAAAAGATTCAGTTTTGTAACCTTATCAAAGAAGTCAAGTTTCATGATGCTTATGCGTCTAACATTAGTCGCTGTGTTAAGGAAGCTAGACTTTTGGGACTTAAAATTCATGATCATCATGTTCTTTTTCAGCGTATCATTCCACTTATCATCAAAGAAATTTTGCCAAAGGATGCTTATGATCCGTTAATTGAATTGTCATTATTCTTTACTGATTTGTGTGCTAAGGAGTTACATGTAGAGAAGTTAGATCAACTAGATAAAAGTATACTAATAACAATTTGTAAGTTAGAGCGTGTATTCCTACCAACCTTTTTGATGTTATGATTCACTTGGCAATTCATTTGGCAAATGAGGCAAAGTTAGCTGGTCCTGTTCAATATCGATGGATGTATTACATCGAGAGGTTAGATTCTTATTCTTGTGAAGTATTTTTTTATTAAAATTTGTTACAAAACTAATATATATTTACAAATAGATATTTGCGCACATTAAAAAATTATGTACGCAATAAATATCGTCCGAAAGGAACAAATACTGAGGGCCATCTTGCAGAGGATTGCATGACATTCTGTTGCAAATATTTACTAGATATAGAGACAAAGCAGAATCGTCTGGATAGAAACTTTGATTCTTCCAATTACAAATATTCCAATGTGTTATCTATATTTAAATGTTGTGGCAAGCCATTATCAGGAGGTTCTTGGAAAAATATGAGTGATCTTAAAATAAAGCAAGCTCATTTTTACGTCCTCCAAATTTGTGAGGAAGTTCGTCCTTGGATTGAGTAAGACACCTTTTACTTAGTTTACTTTTTTTTAAAAAAATGAACCTATCCATGACTATAATCTAATATTTTCTTCTTCTATTTTGTTAATGAAATGTTTTATAATTCATAGGGAACATCTAAAAATATTAACAAAAGAAAACAATAGAAATGTTTTCAAGAGGCACAAGGAGGAATTTTCTTTATGGTTTGAAGAAAAGGTAAATTATATTATTTTATGTTAATTTATCTTTATTCAGAAGAATCTATAAATCTTACTTTCTAAGTAGTATTAATGTTTGTTGTTGAAATATTATAGGTGGTACAATTAAAAGAGAATGGTGATGATTGAATTACCGATGAATTATTTGCTTTGGCAAGACTCCCAGATTCTCGTGTTTATAGTCATAATGGTTATACGTTGAATGCTTTTAGATTTCGTACAAAGGAATCTGAATTATTTTTAAAAACACAAAACAGTGGTGTGGTAGTAAAGAGTGATGAGCATACAAAAAATGTTGATTATTATGGAAGAATTAGAAAGATTTTAGAGATATCATACATAGGTGGTAATTCAGTCATATTATTTCAATGTGACTAGTTTGAAGTTCCACCTCAAGGTCGAAGTCAAAGTAGAGGTTTCAATAGAGATGAATATGGATTTATATGTGTAGATGTAATACAAATTCATTACACAAATGATCCATTTATTTTAGGCTCACAAGCTCAATCTGTGTATTATCTTAAACATGGTCAAAATTAAAAATGGCATGCAGTGGTAAGGGTAAGACCACAAAATTTGTATGATGTACCCGAGCAAGAAAGTGAACTAGAGCCATATCAACTAATTGACTTGGTTGAAAGGGGAAAAACAAGTCTTAAAGTAGAATCGAATAATGATAATGTTACCATACAAAGAGAAGACATTGATGGAGTGAGTGTTGAAGCACCTTCTCTCAATAACGAGGAAGAAATAGACCTAGAAATTATGGATGAATCTGATGGTGAAAATGGAGATAACTTCAATAATTTTTCATCAGATGGAGAATATCTTTCTGAAGATGAACATGAAGTTGACGAAGATGATGATTGGTTGTGATTTTTAGCTAGTGCACAAGACAATTTTACTTATTTCAATCACTTCTTTTAAAAGATTTAGCTCCTCCCATCTACATGCATCTTAACTGTTATGCTTGGTGTTGAAAATAATGTTATTTAAATTTTTTTTTGGACATCTGGTGTTGCTCCATTTTGCTGATTCTTTTTTTTGGTCTATAATTACTTCATGAAAATTGTAAGATTATGATAGTTTATGTTTATGTGCTCAATTATTTCTATTAGTCAACCAAGAGAACTATAACATGAAACTAACTCCTTTGTTTGGTTGTTTATTGTGCCAAACGACGCGTAAACAACTTGTTAATATTTTATCTTTGCATTATAATTTAAATTATTTCTCTCAATTTCTAAGCATATTTTGTCTACTTTCTAACATTTCTTTGTATTTATATTCTAGATTTCAATAGTACAATTATTTTTAACATGTGTTTCAGTATATCATGATGACAAATGTGCCTGTTTCTGAGAGTATAGGAACTACTGATGTAATTTTGCATCCCCAATAAGATAAATTAATCATTCACTAAATATTATCTTTTATTTTTTTTTAGCTTTTATATATTTTGCTTATTGTACATCTAAATACTTTCTTATATTTTTTAGGACAAAAAATAAAGGGGAGGGGAAACACAGCATGGCTTTCAATTCAAAAGAAACGTAAAAATATAAATGGCAAGTTAAGTGCAATTATTCCACCGAATCAAAGAGTTGCAGTAGATCCTGGAGCTAACGATTTTGTTACCGAGATTTCTTTGAAAGTTTTTTAGCATGCTAGGCATGATGCCAAGAATTGGAAGAATGTTTCTGATCTAGCAAAAGATAGAATCATTGCGCATATACTGGTAATTCACTTCATTTCTCCTTAAAATTTTGATCTATCTTATAAAAAGTAACATCCTAATAGCTGATAAGTGTTTGTTCAAATAAAACTAATATAATTTTATTGTTTAATTTTAAAATTAGGTGTAGAGTATAAATGTTGATAGCTTAGACAGAGTAATTTTTGTATTTTCGAGCATATCATCAGCCTGCTTCTATGTTATTTGATCCTGGTTCTACATTCTCATATGTGTCTACATATTTTGCTTCCGACCTTGAGTTGACTTGTGATCGTATGTATGTGCCTATTAGAGTGTCTACACCCGTAGGTGAACCCTTAGTGGTGAATCGAGCATATCGATCTTGTCTTGTTGTCTTATCTGGGTATGAGAATTGGGTGGATATGATTCTTCTTGATATGTTAGACTTAGATGTCATTTTGGGCATTGATTGGCTTTCCCCCTAATATGTGCTTCTTGATTGTTATGCTAAGACTGTCACCTTAGCTTTTCCGGGTATTCCTAGAGTGGAGTGGAGAGGGACTAGTGGTTCGTATCCCAATAGGGTCAGATCTCATATTCGGGCTCAGAGGATGATTGGCCGGGGTTGTTTATCTTATTTGGCCTTCATTCAGGATGTTGGAGTTGAGTCACCGGCCATGGAGTCTATTCCGGTGGTTCAGGGGTTCCCTGATGTGTTTCCCGAGGATCTACCTGGTGTTTCTCCTGTTCGTGATATTGACTTCTCTATTGACTTGGAGCCGGGCACCAAGCCCATATCTATTCCACCTTATCGTATGAATCCAGCTGAGTTGAAGGAGTTGAAGGATCAGATTCAGGACTTATTGAGTAAAGGATTCATACGCCCTAGTGTGTCGCCTTGGGGTGCACCGGTCTTATTTGTGAAGAAGAAAGATGGGTCGATGAGGATGTGTATTGACTATAGACAGTTGAACAAGGTAAGGGTGAAGAACAAGTATCCCCTTCCCCGTATAGATGACTTGTTTGATCAGCTTCAGGGGGCAGCCTTGTTCTCTAAGATCGACTTGAGATCTGGGTATCATCAGTTGAGGATTAAGCCTTCAGATGTGGCGAAGACAGCTTTTCGCATACGATATGGTCATTATGAGTTTTTGGTGATGTCATTTGGGCTCACCAATGCCCCTGCGACGTTCATGGAGTTGATGAATGGAGTGTTTCGCCCATACTTGGATTCCTTCGTGATTGTGTTTATTGATGACATCTTGGTATATTCCAAGAACGAGGCGGATCATGTTTGTCATTTAAGGGTCGTGCTACAGAAGTTGAGAGATGAGAAGTTGTATGCCAAATTGTCTAAGTGTGAGTTTTGGCTCGAGTCAGTGGCTTTTCTAGGGCACGTGGTATCTAAGGATGGAGTTCGGGTTGATCCGGCCAAGATTGAGGCGGTTCAGGGTTGGACTAGACCTACATCACCTACCGAGATTCGGAGTTTTGTTGGCTTGGCGGGTTACTATCAGCATTTTGTTCAGGGATTCTCTACTATAGCTGCGCCGTTGACCAAATTGACTCAGCAGAAGTTTCCTTTTCATTGGTCACCCGAGTGTGAGGCGAGCTTCCAAAGGCTCAAATCCCTATTGACTTCAGCACCTGTCTTGACTTTACCAGAGGAGGGTGTTGGATTTACTATTTATTGTGACGCTTTGGGTGTTGGACTTGGAGGTGTTTTGATGCAGAAGGGTAAGGTTGTAGCCTATGCCTCTAGACAACTGAAGGCACACGAGAGGAATTACCCCACTCATGATTTGGAGTTGGCGGCTGTGGTATTTGTGCTTAAGCTGTGGAGACATTACCTATACGGTGTTCATTGCGAGGTCTTTACTGATCATAGGAGCCTATAGTACATATTCACTCAGCGGGATCTGAACTTGAGACAGCGTAGGTGGCTGGAGTTGCTCAAGGACTACGACATGATCATTTTGTATCACCCCGGGAAGGCCAATGTGGTGGCCGATGCC
>JAJOOS010017851.1:0-21151 GCA_029582725.1 Solanum chiquidenum | reverse complement strand
AGCTGTCTCTTTACTTCCGCGCCTGAACATCTTTCCTGCAAAATATGATAAAAACACATAAAAACCAATACTAAAAGGCCCTAGACACACACAACTTGTAAGTGAAATGTATTAGAAATACCGTAAACTCACGGTATATCAAAGATGATAATAGGCTTTCTTTGATTTGTCTGATAATTTTAGCTTTTTCATATATTATATCACTAGTTAGCCTTTTTGAGCCTGTAGCCTTTTGTTGGTAGCCATATTTTGCCCTTGACTATTTTATTGAATTCCTAGTTTTTGCACCTTGTTTCCTTGAGCATTATAGCATAGACTTATTCTAATTATCAATTCTGAGAAAAAGGGATGGTTGAGTGAAAATGTAATTAATGATAGCTACAAAGTGTTTAAAAACCCTCTTTGAAAGAATGTGATGTAAAAAAATAAAAAAAAGTTGAACAAAAGAAGTTTCCTTGATGATGGCCCTGGTCCTTCCAAGGACATCGTGCACCTTAATGCATGTAAAATGCGTAAGTTGTGGGTGGCTATTATGAAGGAAAACTTTTTTAAAAAAAAAAATATTAATAAAAAATGATTGAAACATTTTTGAGATTATGAGAATTACTTGTGAAATAATTGTTGAATAGAGGGCTGAAAATAAAGAAGAAAATAATGGGTGATGAAGTCAAGTGCAAAGTGTTTAAGTAAGTGTAAGTCACTATTACATAGTTTTCTTACCCGTCCCCTAACCTACATTACAACCCGTTAAAGTCCTATTTGATTCTATTTGAGCATGCTTAATTAGTGGAGATGTACATAATGGGCAAGCATATGGTTCTTTGTGCATACATGTGAATTTTGTTTGTGAGTGTGAGAGTTGTTCTTGATATGAAGTCCTTAATTTATATTCAATCTTTTGAATTGAGTGTGTGGACTATTTCTTCTTGTGAGGGCACTTGTTTCATGATGGATAGGTGATTTTATTAACTTTCTTTGATGAGAGTAGGGGAGCAAACTTAAATTTGATGAGTTCAAAGTCTTTCCTTGAGGTTAGGAGGTTAGAGGTTTGTTGTTTATTTGGATGTCTTGCATAATGATTGAGAAGAGTACTTGATATTTTGAAATTGGTATATGGCCTAATTGTTTGTATTAACCCAAGTAATGACATTCCTAGTATGATGTATTTGAGATGAGTTTTAATGTTTGCTCGAGGACGAGCAAAAGTTTAAGTGTGGGGTGTTGATGTGAGGCCAAAAATACATATTTGTAATCATTATTTGCCTCACATTTATTATTTATATTTATCCTTTTTGAGCATTAATTTTATGAATTGTGCTAAATAGTGTATTTTATTTATAGAAGTAAATTGGTGTAAAGTTGAAATTTTTTGGAGCTAAAACGAATTAAAGATGTAAGATTGAAGAAGGAAATCAAGCAGACAGCTTAATGAATTAAATTGAATATTATATTAATATTTATATATGGAATATATCGGCAGAATTCAAATTGAATTGCTGCCTGCTACCACGTGTCATTCACTTGAGACGAAACAACTCCAAAGCTTGAGGCGGCGGTACTCTTTCACGTGGAAGTCGAATTCCGTTTGGTTTTGGAATCACAGTTGGTTTTGGACTCAATTATTCTATTTAGGGTTTTCTACATCTATAAATAGTCCATAGAAATAATTATTGAAAGACATCAATGAGGCAAAGGTGAAGATCAATTAGAAGGTATCAATGCATAAAGTTGTCAATACTTTTTAGGGTTTTTTTCTTTTTCTTATTTTCTTAGAGATTAGTAGCTAAAGCCCTTGTTCTGGGGCTGTAGCTACGGATTCAATGTTAATTATTTAAGGCTTTTTGAATTAATTCTTGGTTGTCATTATAAGTTACTTCTATATTCTTGTTTTAGTATTTCTTGATTGGCCATCTAGAGATAAATCTATTGTTTAACCTTAAAATCGGGAGAGGAGAGGTTAGATAGACCAGAGAATATAGAGAGCTTGATCGACCCATTTGATTGAGGTGATTTGTGTTTGGGAGTGATGCCCGGACGAACAACTTGCTTGGTTACGAAATAGGATGAAATATAAATGCTCGCCAGTTAGTCTATTTATCCCCGCTCAATGATGTAGTTAGATAGCTAACTAGAGTAGGCGACTAGAGGTGTGTAACCCGACTCATACAATAAACCCTGTAAACCAGTAACTTGACAACTAAAATTAGTGCTAAGCCAAAAATATGATACATGAAATCGAATACATGCTGCAGCCTTGGGATTTTCCAACTATTGTAAGTAATTTTATTATTTTGTTCTTGCATTCTTCTCTTTTGGCTCTCTTAAATAAATAATTAGATCAGTATAATTTAGTTTAAATAGTTAATTGACAAGTCCTTTGGGTTCGATAATCTGGTTCTTTTAAGAGCCACTATATTACTTGCGCAACTGCGTACACTTGCGTGTGCAATTGGGAGCAACAAGTTTTTGGCGCCGCTGTCGGGGACTTAGAAATTGATTTATATTCAATCCTCTTAAGTCTACACTTAAAATATTCAGGTATTAATTACTTGATCTTAGCTTGTGTATTGCAGGCACTTGATTTTCAGGTCTGTCTCGGAAAGGAGATCTTGTCAAACCTTGAAACGAATGAAAGAGTTCTACGACAGCGCAGAAAAATGAATTTAGGACGAGGAGAATTGGGTTTAGGTATTCCGGAAAACATTGATGATGAGAATCAAGACAACTTGAATAACCCTGAAAACGTGAATAACCAAAGGAACCCGAATAACCAAGGAGCGCCGCCTGTCATCCCCACAAGACCAGTCCATGATGTGGCAGTCCCTCTCACAACCAATTTGGCATCTAGCATTAGGAAACCTCCACTTAGGGGTAGATTTGAACTAAAGCAAAGCATGGTACAGATCCTCCATTCTAATGGGCAATTAACTGGTCTCCCCCATGAGGATCCTCAAGTCCATCTTAGGACTTTCATAGACATTACCAATAATACATACATCCCAATTGGAGTCTCATCAAACTATGTAAGGTTGACTTTCATTGTTAGGAGCTGCAAGGCGCTGGTTAGACTCTGAGCCACCAAACTCTATCACTACATGGGATGATCTAGCAAAGAAGTTCCTGAGTCAATTTTTCCCATCCAAAAAAATGCTAAACTGAGGGGTGAGATAATAAATTTTGTTCAAAAGCAAGGAGAGGGCATGTACCAAGCATGAGAGTATTTCAAACAAATGTTGAATGCTTGCCCACACCACATGCAAACCAATGAGGCGCTTTGTCACTCTTTCTTTGAGGGTTTAGACTATAATGCTCGTGTTCTTCTTAATAGTGCAGTAGGTGGACAGGCCCTATCCATAGCAAGTGAAGAATTCTTCACCATACTCGATAAACTTTCTGAAGGGAACCAAGGGTATGAGGGGAAAATGTCTAGAACCCCAACCCAAAAGGCTGCAGGGATCTTAGATGTAGGCCAAGCATAAATTTGGAGAGTTTACTTCTACACGGAAATGAAGACCTTCGAGAACAAATATTGGACTGGGAAGAAAAAGGGGGAAAAGGTAAAGTCTAAGCGCATATGGCACGAAAAGGAAATCCTATTTTGGTAAGACTTGATCTGAATCGTAGTTCAGATTCAAGTTGGTTTAGTGAGGGCGACCGCAAAAGTCACTGAATGGGTCACTACTGCCATAAATGCCAAATTAGATGCAATGCAACATAACATTACATTGCAATTTAAATAAATGACTCTAAATCAGGCTTCGGTAAACGTAGAACAACAGGCAGCAAATTGGTGTGAGGTATGTGGTAGTGGAACTCATGAAACCGAGCAATGTGAGGCAAACCCGATTTCCGTAAACTATGTGGGTAATGCACAAAGGGCTGGAGTGCAACAAAATTATGGTAACACTTACAACCCTAGTTGGAAGAACCATCCTAACTTTTCATGGGGTGGGAACCAAAACCAAAATCAGGCGCAAGAGGTTAACCAATACCGTTCTCAAGGGGCTGGGCAACAATACTACAATCCTAACCAAGACTTAAATTTTAGTGCACCAAAAGGGGGGATGACCAATGAAGAGATACTCTAAAAGCTCATGACTGAAATAGAGACTAAATTAAATGCTAGAATAGACAAGCAGGATGAGAACATTAGAAACATCCAGATTTCCCAAATGAGTTTAGAGAAACAAGTTGTGCAAGTGGCTAATTCTTTGAACTTGCGTCCCCAAGGTGGGATGCCCGGTGATACTGAGCCCAACCCAAAGCAATTGCATGCGGTAAGTACTAGAAGTGGGATGTGATTAGAGGAACTAGCTCCAAAGAGGAGATACACTGAGGTAAGTAGCAAAGAAAAGAAGGTGGAAGAGGTAGTAAAAAGCTCCAATGTTGAAGTACCCGTTCCTCAAAAGAAATTACCACCTCCATTTCCACAAAGGCTCAAAAAGTAGAATGAAGATGAATGCTTCGGTAAGTTTCTCTCTCTCCTTAAACAGATTCACATTAATCTACCTTTGGTTGACATTTTGCAGGGTATTCGGAAGTATGCTAAATACGTGAAGGACATTGTGGCTAGCAAGAGGAGGCTCACGGAATATGAAACTGTAGCACTTACTGAGGAGTGCAGCTCAAGGATTCAAAACAGATTGCCCAAAAAGTTAAAAGATCTGGGTAGTTTTACTATGCAGATTACAATTGGGAAAAGTGTTCATGCTCGGGGGTTGTGTGATTTGGGGGCAAGTATAAATTTGATGCCCTTATCTTTATATCTAAAGCTTGGGTTGGGTAGTCCAAAATGAACCACTGTTATTATCCAACTTGCTGATAGATCCATTGCCAAGCCAGAGGGGGTGGTAGAAGATGTGTTAGTGCAAGTGGGTTCATTGATTTTTTCGGTAGATTTTATGGTCTTAGACTTTGAACCCGATCCTGAAGTTCCATTCATTTTAGGACGTCCTTTCTTGGCCACGAGTAGGGAATTGATTGATGTAGCAGCTGGTCAATTAACCATGACGGCACATGATAAAGTAGAGGTATTTGATGTTTACCACGCTCTAAAATTGCCTTCTATTTATGAAGAGTTGTCTGTTATTATTGTGGTTGATCGCATAGTAGAGTCACAATTAATTGTGCCCGAAGACCCCTTAGAAAGAGTGTTAATAGGGAATAAGAGAGATGAAGACACTGAGGCGCAAGAGATAGAAACATGTCTGAATCTGGCACTTGTGGAGCCTCACAAGCGGAGAGTGGAGCCATTAGAGCGACAGTTAGGGCCATCACCCAAACCCTCCATTGAGGAAGCCCCAAAGCTGGAACTGAAAACACTGTCGACTCACCTCATGTATGCATTTTTGGGTACTAATGAAACTTTACCTGTTATACTTTTTGCAGAATTGTCTGAAATACAGGTTGGAGGGGCATTGCGGATCCAAAAGCGGAGAAAGAAAGCTATTGGATGGCAGATGGTTGAGATTCATGGGATTAGTCCGGCGTTATGTATGCACAAAATCTACATGGAAGAAGATCACAAACCAAGTGCACAACATCAACATCGACTAAATCCTTTGATGAAAGAAGTAGTGAGAAAAGAGGTAATAAAGTGGCTAGATACTGGAATTGTGTACCCAATCTCTGATAGTAAGTGGGTAAGTCCGGTACAATGTGTTCCCAAGAAGGGAGGTCTGACAGTGGTAAGGAACGAAAAGAATGAGTTAATTCCTACTAGAACAGTGATCGGGTGGAGAATTTGCATGGATTACCGGAAACTAAATGATGCTACCCGAAAAGATCACTACCCCGTTCCCTTCATTGATTAGATGCTTGACCAACTAGCAGGGCAAGAGTACTATTGTTTCTTAGATGGGTATTCCGGTTACAATTAGATCTTGATTGCACCCGAGGATCAGAAAAGACCACGTTCACTTGTCCTTATGGTACCTATGCTTTCAAACGCATGCCATTCGGACTCTGCAATGCACCGACGACTTTTCAAAGGTGTATGATGGTCATTTTTCATGATATGGTGGAAGACTTTGTAGAGGTGTTCATGGATGATTTCTCCGTCTTTGGGAAGTCTTTTAAGGTATGTCTCCGGAATCTTGATAAAGTACTTGCTAGATATGAGGACGCTAACTTAGTTCTAAACTGGGAAAAGTGTCACTTTTTGGTTAGAGAGGGGATAGTGCTAGGAAACAAAGTGTCTAAGTCTGGTTTAGAGGTTGATAAGGTTGGTAGAAGTTATTGAAAAATTGCCCCCTCCCATTTCAGTAAAAGGTGTGCGTAGTTTCCTTGGTCATGCAGGTTTTTACAGGCGATTCATCAAGGATTTTTCCAAGATTGCAAGACCTATGAGCAGTCTCTTGGAGAAGGAGGTGAAGTTTGACTTTGATGAGATGTGCTTAAAAGTTTTTGAGATGTTGAAGAGGAACTTACTTGAAGCTCCCACCTTAATTTCTCCTGATTGGGAATTACCATTTGAACTCATGTGTGATGCAAGCGACGTTGCAGTGGGTGCAGTGTTGGGACAAAGAAAGAATAAAGTGTTTCACTCGATCTATTATGCAAGCAAGACCCTTGATTCTACACAAGCTAATTACACAGTGACTGAGAAGGAGATGTTGGTTTTAGTGTTAGCCTTCGACAAGTTCAGATCGTATTTGGTAGGTACTAAAGTGATTGCTTTTACTGACCATGCAGCTATTAGGTACCTATTCAACAAGAAGGATGCTAAACCAAGGCTGATTCGATGGATATTTCTTCTCCAAGAATTTGACCTTGAGATCAAATATAGGAAAGGTACTGAGAATCAAGTAGCAGATTACTTATCTAGGTGGGAGGATTTTTCACATGTGAATGAAGGTGAGCAAATCCGGGAAGAGTTTCCGGATGAACAATTCATGGCATTAGAATTTTCTCAAGTGTCATGGTATGCAGACATTGTGAATTTGATAGTAAGTGGAAATTATCCTCCGGGTTCAACCCCCCAACAAAAGAAAAAGCTCAATCATGATGCCAAGTTCTATATGTGGGATGAACCATTCTTGTTCAAGCAAAGCGTAGATCGGGTAGTGAGAAGGTGCATTCCGGAATCTGAGGATCACAAAGTGCTCGAAAGTTGTCATGCTAGCCCATATGGAGGTCACCATGGAGGAGAGCGCACTGCTCATAAGAGGTTGGGTACTATTTCAAAAAGACATGAGATATCGCTAAGTAACATTTTGGAGGTGGAAATCTTTGATGTGTGGGGTATTGACTTCATGGGTCCATTCCCACCATCTAGTGGAAACCAATACATTCTTGTGGCTGTGGATTATGTTAGTAAATGGGTTGAGGCTGTCACTCTTCCTTCCAATGATTCAAGGGTGGTAATAAAGTTCATCAAGAAGCACATCTTCACTCGCTTTGGCACTCCAAGGAAAATTATAAGTGATGGAGGTAAGCATTTCATTAACCATCTTGTTAAAAACCTTCTTGCTAAGTATGAAATTCTTCATAAGGTTGCTACATTTTACCATCCTCAAACGAGTGGCCAAGTGGATGTTTCGAATAGAGAGGTGAAGCAAATTTTACAGAAAATGGTGAATGCACAAAGGAAGGATTTGTCTGAGAAACTAGATGATGCATTGTGGGCATATAGGACTGCGTACAAGACACCAATAGAGACTTCTCCTTATCACATAGTATTTGGAAAAGCATGTCACCTTTCGGCGGAATTAGAACATCAAGCATATTGGGCAATTAAGAAGCTGAACTTAGACCCCGAGCTAGCCTGTAAGAAAAGAGTGAATCAGCTACATGAACTTGAGGATTTTAGGCTCCATGCTTATGAAAATGCCAAGTTATACAAAGAAAAGACGAAGAGGTGGCATGACAAACACATTGTAGCTCGTACCTTCAATCCGAGAGACAAGGTGCTACTCTTTAACTCTAGACTAAGGTTATACCCTGGAAAACTAAGGTCGAAGTGGAGTGGTCCTTTTGAAGTGGTCAGAATGACACAACATGGGGTTGTTGAACTTAAAGGTAAGACGGGACTTACGTTCTTGGTCAATGGACAAAGGGTGAAACACTATTTCGGTGAGGATTCGGATCGTGATCGGAAATATCTTGAGCTAAATGATGAATGATCCACGATGTGTCGTGCCGCGACGTTAAATCAAGCGCGTCATGGGAGGCAACCCATGAACAATATGTAATAGATAGGTAGTTCGTCTTTGAATTCTTGAAATTTTTGTTTTCGCGTAGTTTCAATTCTTAGAATATAGGTTAGTTATAGCTAGATAAGATTTTCTTTCATTATTTGTAACTTAGTGTGTAATAGTTTAAAAAAAAAAACAAAAAAAAAATTGTAGCCAGGCGCACTGGCAGGCGCGCCACGCCTGGCACAAGAGTTCAGAGCGCCTTTTCAGGTGCTAATATGGCGCACCGCGCCCCCATCGCGCCCACACTCAGATTTTTTTTGGAAACTGGGTTTCGACCTGATTTCAAACCCGATCCACTACCCTTAAAACCCCTAAAATCCCAAATTTCTTCCCCGTTCTTCTAAAAACTGCCCAACCCCCTAAATTCCCTCCAATTCTTCTTCTTCTTCTCATCTTTCATCTCCTTCCTCCATAAAAACTACCACCAAAACTCTTTTTCTTCCCCTCCACCAACTATAAACTTTTCTACTTCCCCAATTCTCTTGTATTTCTACACTATCATTCCCCATCATTTTTTTTCTTTTTCTCTCTTCTCCTCACTTCCAAACCCGCCCCCCCCTAATTTTTCTAATTTTCTTTGTTCTTTTCTTTAGTTTTCTTTTCTTAACAGGTTGAGATGGCTCCAAAAGCAAAAAATGTGGCGGGTTCAAAGCAGAGTCGAAAGGGTGAAGCATCTGAGTCCGGAAATCGATAACCAGCCCGAAAATTTGGTAAAAAGAACGTTCAAAGGTATGGGTTGACTTGGTTTGACTGCCAGCGGGAAGCAAACTATATGGGGGATGAATACGTCGATTCGGTAAGGTTACAGTCTCAATTTCTTGATATTTATAGGACTGTGGTTGAGTTGGGAATGCGATTTGTTTTTGACCATCCGGGTGACTGTAATTTATCATTAGTTTGTGAGTTTTATGCAAATTTTATCACGAAAACTAAGTACAAAACTATGCCTATAAGGGGCAAGGATGTGAAGTTTTCGGCTAGTATATTGATTGAGTTGTTGGGCACCCCTAACTGTGACACCGATGAATTTAATAGGTTGAAAGAGAAACCCTCGTATAGAGATATTCGACACACATTGTGTGGGGTAGAGTCGACAGCTAGGTGGGGGCGTAGTAAGGATACTGGGAGGCATTCCACCCTCCACTTTGCTAATTTCAATCTAGTTGCTAGGGTGTGGCTGAAATTAGTGTGTACTGTATTGCTTCCCGTGAAACATTTGACTGAGGTGACGCGGGATAGAGTGGTGTTGGTCTATATACTGATGAAGGAAATGCCTGTTAATGTTGGGGCGATCCTGAGGCAAAATATGATGAAGTTTATGAACAATTTGCGTTGGCGATTTTGTTATGGGGGTTGATAACCCGTTTCTTGAGGACCCAGGGTATAGAGGAGGAGGCTTGTGACTTGAATATTGCTTTTCACCCAGATCTGACGGGTAAGTTGGTTGATGTGACCCGCACCAAGGCACTAGACACGTCTCATGGTCATGTCTTGTCTGCCCAAGAGAGACAAGCCCATGATGATAGTGTCATGGCACTAATGTTTGGGATGGCGGAATTGCAGTTGCGGATAGGTGGCCGTCCAGTTACAGATGAAGAGATGGAGACCATGGCGGAGCGCTATCCCTTAACCGAGAGTGCAACATTCTTATGCAGGACTGGTCCCGCATTCTACGAGGCTATGGATGATGATGAGGCTACTGCTGACGAGGCTATGGATGATGATGAGGATGATGTTGTGGATGAGGATGTGAATGCCTTGATGGTGTTTGATCAATGTGACGACGAGGCCTAGAGGCCCGAGGGAGTATTCCTAACTCTATACTTTGCTTGAATTGTGCACTGAGGACAATGCTCATTTTTAAAGTGTGGGGTGGGGTAATATATCTCTGTTGTATATAGTTGTTTATTGCTTTATCGAGTCTAGTGTTAGTTTTTAGTTAAATTTTTATTTTTTTTATTTTGGGTTCCTCAGCGTTTGTTTTCGATACTTTTACTGAGGATTGTCCCTTTGAACCGACTAGGACTAGTTTATTATTTTATTGCGTCTTAGAGTCGTCATAGGAGTGATAGTTCCCAATGATGGATGGATGACGATCATCTTAAGGGAAAATTAGTCACATAGAAGAGTAGGATTGAGAAACCAACCTTGGTCTTTTGAAGCTATGTCCGAATAAGTTAGTCAAACGTCATGGGTAGTCATATTTGGAAGAATGCAATAAATGGTTGACCTTGTAACTAGCATGTGTTCTTAAGCTTGACTCGAAATAAAATGGAAGTGGGCTTAATTGTGTAATAATACCGTAATGCAACTTGTATGAGCATGGTAGTTGATATGTCCTTATATGTGTCATAATGCCATGTGTGGTGAGAATTGATTGGTTCTTTCTTAACTTGATATCTAGAACTTGCCTTGTGTGTGTTGAATTAGTAGCTTGTATGACTTAGGGAATGTGATTGAGGCGTTTCTTTGTAGCCAATTCTTAACTCGTATCGTATGTCTACCATTGAATTTATCCCTAGTGAGCCCCATTGAGCCTTTAGCCTTGTTTATTGATAAACCACATGATAAGCCGAAACCCGTTGTTTGATACCAAATCTTTTGATCCTATGAAAGTCCTTAATGCACTAGGTTAAGAAGAAGGGTTGGAAAATGATGGTTGATATAGCTAAGGGTGAATTGCTACATTGTGTGAAAAAGGAAATTTTGTTTTGGCCCTGGTCCTTAGTGACAGTGTGCACCTCGACTAAAATTAAGGATGGCTAATTTAGAATTATGCTCGAAACATTGGCCCTGATCCTATCAAGGATAATGTGTACTTTACTTGGATGTTAAAATCTAGAGTTTAGATAGCTAGTGCAAAGGCATATATAAAAAAAATAAAAAATGATGAAGATAAAAGAAATAAAGGGCAAATATGGAGTAATAAAGGGGGTATAGAGTCAGGAAGTAAGTACTAGGAGGAAGGAAAAGCAATAAAGGAGATTGTTGGCAAAATAATGGCATGTGCATTAGGGAGGTGTAGTCACTAAAATGATTCTTAAATATTCCCTCCCTTACCTTAAGCCGACATTACAACCAAATGAAAGTCCTCTTGATTCCTTAAGAAATATGTGCGAAAGTAATAATACACCATTGACAAGCTTATGGTATGTTGAGAAAAGTAAGAACTTCTTTTGTGAGGGTGAGTTGATGTTTGAAAAATAGGCCTTGTCGATATTGCAAGTTGTTTGAGTAAAAGGCTTTACTAAACAAGAACAAGTGAGGGCATTAATGGCATGTGTAAGTTTATCTAATTGATGTGTTTGTATGAGTTTGCATTAGCCCGAAAAAATAACAAAAGGGTCATTCTTTGAGCATGGGTTGTACTTGGTGTAAATATTGTGAATTGTTGCATTCAGTGTGAACCACAAGATCATGATTGAACATGTTTGGTTGATGTTGAGGTGGGTTAATGAGTCCAAGGGTTGTGAAAAAGAGTTGATAGTCTAGAGATTGTTTGAGGACAAACAAAATTCTAAGTGTGGGGTTGTGACCTAAGTTGTCAATATGTGCCCATGAGTCGATTAGATTGAAGAATGATTTCTAGTTATTAGCTTGATTTTTGTTATACTTGTGAGGATTTTTGCACTTACACACATGATTAGTTGTTTCAGGAACTCTTAAGAAGATTGGAGTTGAAATGGGAAAGAATTTGCAAAGGCATGCAGGATTTGGCTAAGTGTGGAGGCACCTAGGCCTGGCGTACTGACAGGCGCGCCGCGCCAGGCCCAAAAGTTCAGAAGGGTGTTGATGGCGCGCTGCTTGGCGCGCCGCGCCAATGGGGAATTGCTTGGTGCTCTGCAAGACGCGTCGCGCCTGGCACAAAAGTTCAGAACGCGTTGCCAGGCGCAATGGAGGTGCGACACGTCCCTCTTTTGCCGACTTTTCCAAGTTTTAAACATTATATAGGATTCCTAATTTGAGTAGGATTTGTCCCCAACTTTTCCTACTAGTATAAATAGATTCTTAGGGTTCCAGAATAGGAGTTCGACTTTTATTTCGTGTGCAAGAGCAAGTATCTACGTTTGTAATAGGTTTTGATCTTCTGACTCTTCTATTTTCCGAAATTCGCATGAACAATTGTATTTTGTGGTTTTCCAATAGCATGAGTGGCTAAAAGCCCTAGTTCTAGAGCTGCAGCTACGAATGGATTGTTGATTATTAAAGGCTTTATGAATTAATTATTGGTTGTCAGTATAAGTTACTTTTATATTCTTGTTTTAGTATTTCTTGACTGGCCATCTAGAGATAAATCTAACCTTAAAATCGGGAGAGGAGAGGTTAGATAGACCAGAAGATATAGAGAGCTTGATCGACCCGTTAAGTCGAGGTGATTTGTGTTCAGTAGTGATGCCCGGACGAACAACTCGCTTGGTTACGAAATATGATGAAATATAAATGCTCGCCAATTAGTCTATTTATCCCCGCTCAACGATGTAGTTAGGTAGCTAATTGGGGTAGGCGACGAGATGTGTATAGCCCGACTCATAGAATTAACCATATAAACCAGTAACTTGACAACTGAAATTAGTTCTATGCCAATAATATGATACATAATATTCAGTATATGTTGCATCCCTGGATTGATCATAAGTCCCTTGGGAACGATAACTCGTTTCTTAAAGAATCTATATTACTTGCGCGACCACGTACACTTGCGTGTATACTAGGGGAGCAACAACCACCAAGTTTGCCTCAATCCGAGTTTTGAGTAAAAAGTTATGATTGATTTACTAGTGATGGTTTAACCTGGCAGTAGTTCCTCGATGGCTCCGCGTTACGGAGTGAATACATGTCTCACTGTCCGCTAGAAAAATATTCTGACTTCCAACTCATTTTATTTATTTCCTTAAGGGTATTTTAGTCCTAAAACCCTTAAGAGGTCATCTAAATTACCCTAAACGTGTAGAAAAATCAGTTTTGATAATCAAACCCTCTCATTCACTCCTAAATTTCTACGATCAAGAACTTCAAGAAACGCTAAGGCTAGGGTTCATCTTCCAAGATTGTCCTTTAAGTTTCTTCAAGAACATTATTCTTCCAGGTATGTAAGCTTTCATAGTGTTGGGCTCGTTCACCCTTAAGCCAATCATGTGAATTTCATCCATAAATTTGTTCTTAAAATTTATTGATTGAAATTCTTGATGAAGTTCTTGAGGTTTTATCTTCATTCTTTAATAATAGAGTCTTGTTGAGTTCTTGAGGTGAGGGGTCAAGCGAATGAGTGTTATTATTGATGAACTTTGTGTGGGTTTCATTGAAAATGTTCTGAGTTTATGAAATTCATGAAATTGGGCAATTGAATTGCATTGGTTATGAATTGAATCGAGTTTGAGAGAGAGAAAAGATCTGGCAAATAAGTGCGCCCAAGTCCGCGTCACAAATGCGCTTAAGATTTTCAGTATCTAGTCAATCACCCCCTCTCCACGTCGTGAAGAGGATACACAGTCCTCTGTCTCAAAATTATTTCGCGACCAAAAATAAAATCCTTCTCCGCGTTGCGCCAGTGCTTTTCAATTCGTGTCAACGCTCTCTTCTTATTACTAGCTATCTAAGCTTTCATTAATCATTGATAGATCCTATATCCTAATCATAGATCTTAAATTCACATTTCAAATTAAAGTAAAGTTAAGAGAAAAGTCCAAGAGCCCCTTTTGAGTCATTTTGAAAAGTCTTTTGTAATCAACCATAATTTTGGAGTTAATATCTCAAAAGATCACTCAACTTTGAAAATATATATAATAAAGTCATTGAACTTTGTTTTGTATCAAAAAATCACTCAACTTAGACTTTGCATCAATAAAATCACTCAACTTAGACCTTCATATCAATAAAATCACTCAATTAAATTTAGTATAAATTATAGGAACCACATATTATAAGTACTAAATAACATCCCATCCCTTCTAGTTTTCTATTTACCAAAAATCCCTTAAAAATGTTGTTTGCGGGATACATAACGTTGTGCACGGGATACATAGCGTTGTGCACGGGATACATAAGGTTTGATACATATCGTTGTGCACGGGATACATAAGGTTTGATACATTCCAGTTAATAATTGTTGCGTTGTGCACGGGATACATAAGGTTTGATACATAGCGTTGTGCACGAGATACATAAGGAAAATAAGGGATTTTTGAAATTTTTGAAATAAGTAGGGATAAATGGATATTAAGGTAGTGTAGTTAAGTAATTTGTCCTTAAATTTATTATTCAAAAAAAATAATCTAACATGACAAATATATTTTTAATGTCATGTAAACAAGGACCCACAAAGAAATATTTTTTAAAAAAAAACTCAATAAGGAATTATTTTTATGAACAAATTTAATTAGTGAAACAAATAATATGACATTACCGTATATTTAATACTTACCAGGTGTCATAATGAGTTTTTTTCCAGACAAATAATTTATGATATTATTTATATCGTAAAATAGATAAACAATTAATTAGTGTTAGTTTACTGCCCTACCACATTCAAATTAATCTAACATACAGGACATTACACCATTTTTAAAAAATCTCTTTTTTTAATCATAATATCATTAAAAGTCATTGCAATCCATCGACATACTAGACTTTCAAAATCTCCCCGTCTTCTTTTTAATCATAATATCATATTGAAAAAATTATTCAAAATTGATCGATATATCAAACGATCTTTTAATATAGCGTAAGTTCTAGATATATAGTATTATCATAATATTTATTTTAGTAATTAAATTTGTTCGTAAAAACTTTTTAACGAGGTTTCTTTAATTTTATTTATTTATAGGGTTCATGTTTATAAGACATAAAAAGATAATTTATTTTGTCATGTCAATTTTTTTAATGATAAATTTAAATGAGTGATTTTATTGATACAAATGCCAAAGTTGAGTGATTTTATTGATATAAAACAAAGTTTAATGACTTTGCTACATATATTTTCAAAGTTGAGTGACCTTTTAAGATATTAACTCATAATTTTGAGATAAGTCTTGAGGAAGTAAGTATGAGAATGAGAAGATTTGTATTCATGAGTCTCTATATTGTTATTGAGATCCTCGAATGGAGTTGTTCATGTCCATAACTCCACATGAATCCTATGAGTTGAGTATTCTTGAGATGAGTAGTATCTTTGAGTTTTGAGTCCTTGAGTTTTGAGTGTTGAGTTCTGTAAGGTCAATGAGGTCCTTGAATTGTTTAGTTCATATCTATTTTTCAACATGAACCCCATTTTGAGTTTACAAGTTTTGAGAAGTCAGTGAAAACCAATTATGAGTTTTAAAACTAAGTTTTGAGGAAGTAAAAGATGAGTTTTGAGAAAGAGCTTTCAAATATAATCGAGTTGAGTATAAGGAACTAAGTATTTTCAAATATATCATATTTACATTGAGAAAAGAGAAACTTTGATTTCTAAAAAGAGTTTATGAGTTTAAAGATATTTTTTGAGCAGTTACCTCTTTTAAGAGGTCAGTTTGAGAAATTATCTCAAACGAGAGGAAGAGTTATGTTTTTAAACATATGAGCATGAGTTATACTCCCTCCGTCCACTATTGTTTGTCAGGTGTACTAAAAATAGATGTCCAAAATTAATTGTCAATTTAAACAATCAAGGATTAATTAGTCACTTTTTTCCAATTTTGCCCTTAATAATTACATAACTACTTTAAAAAAGTACTGACCATTTTAAAGTTACTATACTACTTTAATATGAAAAAGTTGTTTTTACATTTTTCAAAAAGTACAAATCATTTTAAAGTTACCAGAAAACTTTTAAAAAATGCCTTTAGTTAGCTTAAGTTACTCTATAAATTAAGTACAGTTTTTGAAGAGTCATTATATTAAGTACTACTCCATAAACATGGACACCATAACTCAAGTTAAAATTTCAGCAGATATTAAAGTTAACGATTCCATTAAAGTTGAAGATCCCATGAAGATAGTTGAAGATCAAATGAAGAAAGTTGAACACTCAAAAGAAGGAGTTGGTGATGACTTCAACTTAACTGTTGTTGATGATGGATTGGACTTGAACAAGTTTCCATATGAAGGAGAAGAAGCATTTGAAAATGCAGAACTCCAACAAACATTCTGGAAAATGTTAAAAATATTGTTTCCCAAATTTTATTAAGATTAGTTACTCTTCATCACTAATTGACTCAAGAATAGAGACTTCAAGATGTGTTGGCATTATAAATTTATGAAGTTGCTTTGTTAGTGTATGCTAAAATTATTTTCAGTTTACATGTAGGTATTTTCATAAGATATTTAAATTAATGCGATGAAAATCAGAATATTGTCATTATTTTTGTGTTTGTCATTATCCCTTAAAATGAATGCGACGAAAATCAAAATATTGCCATTCTTTGTATTACGACTCAATTCACAAACTACAATTTTCTTAGGAACTAATTTCTCCCTAAATGATCTAGTACTTCATATACCAATTCAGAACTACATTTCAATTGATTAGGAAGTCGACCCTCTTTTTCTAACGTAGATTTCTTCATATGCGGAATTTTATACTTGTGAGAACCTCTTGTTCGCATAATTTCTATCATGCATGATTGCAATGTTAGAAAAATATGATTCGACAACACCGTAGAAAACTCTTCGTATGCTTTCACAACGGCATTGATAAGTTCATCAATAGATTTTGGTGCCTCCTTATGCTGTAAAGACTGAATAGCACTAAAGAATCCAAGATCTAGAATATTTAGATCTGGAGAATTTGGAGGTTGGCACATCAAGCGGATATCGAATCCATCATCTGTAGCCGCTCGACGAAATTCTTCATCATCATAATTGATATGTGTTCTTGCATTATCCTGTTGAATAAAAATTGGTTGACTTGAGTCATCTCTTGGCCATTTTTCCTTAATGGAAGTAACAACCTTTTCAATCAAATATGACCTTATAATATCTCTAGTTACCGAAGTTATTGGCTTCGTCTCTAGCGTTCCTGCAGCTCTATTGACGCTCGTTCTCTTAGCTGGCTCTTGTGTGACAAAAGGAAATATACCTATTTTTCCAGAGAATAATTCATTTCCTTCTGCATCAAACCTCGGCCGAGTTATGGCAGCTAAAAACATGATCTTTCCAATATAATTTTTGCTCTTGCAACTACGTAATAGGTCGTCTTCATCTTGAAGCATATAGTAAGACTCGGACTTTTTAGTCATATAGAACCACTTCTCATCAATATGAACAATGTTGTGCATATCTATGAAAAGTGGATCATGTGGTATGCTAGCAGTATCAATCATTGATAGACAAATCGCAATCGAGATACTTTATTTTCTTCAGTTAAATGTGGTCTGATTGCATTCGAATGTTTTTTGTATATCTCCATACTTTAAACGGCTATGCAAAGTGGACTTCTGCATATTCAATGCACAAGCTAGAGATCGAATAGTCGTTCGTCTTTGAAATGGAACCTCACGAAAACGAGTATGATCCAACTCAATTCTTTTACGACCACAATTTTTAGTCATTCTATGAGCTACATCGGAACGTAACCCACATTCAGATTGTTTCCAAATGCGTTGTACTGTTCTCCATGAAACTGAAAAATGTGAAGCCACTGTTTCCAGTGCTCCTTGTTTCAATTTTCCATCATCGTTTTTTTTAGTAGCATTTCATATACCGCTCGACGTTCAAGATTATTCAAATTTTTTGATTGCCTTGATGTTCCATATATTGTTTCATTTTCATTCTCATCACCAATGTTTTCATCTGTCTCCATTTAAAAAGAAAACAGAGACATGATAAGCATACAATAGTGAAAATATAAAGTAAAAACTTAATGTAATAATTTAATAAGCTCATTGACAGTACTAATATCTGATCCTTCATGCAGTGCGTGTATGTCTTCTTCCAGTGTCGTTGTATCATTTTCAATATTTGGCTCAGCGTTTAAATCCAATAAAAAATGATTCGCTGAAAATGTTTCAACAACCACATCCGTTGAAATATCTTCAGATTATGAACCGAATCTATAGCAATATTGAGATCAGGCAATTGTTGTCTAACACCATTATCATTATGAGGTTCAACAGACATATTTAAAACTATTTGAAATAATGAAATTTGATAACTTTATCTCACATTCATATTTTCAAATACCATGTACTCTTTTATAATGTTAATTTTGGTGGGAAATTTTAAGTTTACATATTCTAAATTTGAAAGTTGAAAAAATTCATTCACGAAGAAAGCGGTAAAAATTTTCATTGAAGTAGTGTAGAAAATTTTAGTTCAATTGGAAAGTTATTTGGGTAGATTGTTGGTATTCTTTGTACATATCTGGTAGACTTTTGGTAATCTTTAGTTCACTTTTGATTGCTTTAGTCTTTATGCATTTAATACTCCTAACAAACAATAGTATTAAATATAAAATTGCACGGTAAAAATACATTTAAGACTAGGTATTCTTCAGTTCAATAGGCTATTAATGAAGACCAATTTTCATAACGATTGATAGTAGGGTTATATTAGTCAAATTGCACCTTATATTAAATTTTTCTTAAGTGTTGTGCCATACCTTATCCTGACAAACAAAAGTGGACGGAGGGAGTATATATTATTGGGAGTAGTATTGAGAATCGATATGGGGATGAGTGCAGACAACTCAAATTCCTCGTAAACCATGTATGCAAACATTGGTAAAGGATCATACTTTTTAGATGATTTCTTATTACTTTTAAAGCATACCTTAGTGGATCCACTTAGTTGAGGATGTTCTATACCCCGGCAAGGTATATGACAGTTCTGACGGTGTGGGCTATACACTGCATCATCACGTAGCTCATAGTGATGGTTGTCAGTTAAATAATCTCCCAAATAAGAGTAAAGAGTTATTATTGTATTTTTATACATTTTGAGTTCTTGTCTATTGTTTACAAAGCTTTATATATAGCATCTTATTATCATTAATTTCACGTTGAGTTGAGTTGAGTTGAGTTGAGTAGAGTTGAGTTGAGTTGAGTTGACTTGAGGTGAGGTGAGTATGTCGTCCTTTTTATCAGTTCAAGCTTATGTTATATTTCAGTTTTCCCCTTACATGCTCGTACATTTAATGTACTGATACCATTTGACCTGCATCTTTTCATGATGCAGATACATGTGTTGTTGATACCACTTGCAGTTTCAACTAGGTTTGGTGAACCTCCTTGCTTCCGGAGGGTTTCACATCTATTTTCTAATTTGTTAGGATGTCGTGGGTCTTGTTCGACTCCCATCATTCTATTAGAGGCTTCAAGATTGTAGCAGTTGAAGAGTCTTTTCCTATCCCTTTTGTGATAATTTAAAGACTTGAGTTGATCAGTTATGTTTATTGAGTATTTTAGATTATATTGAATTAATCTATTTTCATTAATAATATTTTTATGACTTGAGTTTGGATTTGAGGTTCCTACTTCACTTGAGTAAGTCTTCCGCTAAGTAATGAGCCAGATCAAGTATTCGCTTTGGGACCAACAATGATTCTCGAGACGGCCACATCAAGGGTGTAGGTTGGGATCATGATAGTAAGATTCACCAAAAATTCAAAAGACAAAGAAAATTTTGTTTCTTAACTCCGTATTCTTTTTGTTGACATAAAATTTTATTAAAAAATGTTTGAGTTATCACTCATTCATTTAACTTCTAAGTTATTTGCTTGACTATAAAAATTACAATTTGTATTTTCTTCAAAATTCATTATAAATTTTATTTTATCTGAAAATTAATGTTTGGTTGTGAAAATTTAAAATTTAATTTGAAGTTACACTTCAAATTTTAGAAAATTAATTTATAGTTTATTTTCTAATTCACTTTAAAAATAGTAATACATTCAAATATAAAAATTATTTCAATTACTATAAACAAACAATTTGCTATAAAAAATAAATTGCTATAAAAATTAATGTTATTGTGCCCGCACACATCAAGAGCTATCGTAACTAGTAAGAAATTTTTTTACATAACCACACACCTTTTTTTTTTACCTTATTTTCTTAAAATCCCCACCGTTTCAATAAATTACATAAATTCCCCTTTTTTCTCAATTTCTCTTTTTTCAGATACATCACTCTGACACGCACCCCCACGATTTTTGCTCCTTTTTTCATGCCTCAATTCACTCTATTTATCACTAGTTACCTCCATTACTTTATTTTTGAATTTCAAATTGTTTCTCTTTATAGTTTATCAATTTCAAATTATTCAAGAGGTAGTTCTTCTTAATACATTTTTTTCTACTTCATAACAACTTTTATTTTTATTTATAGTATTTTTTTTCATCTACAATTTTCTGATAAGAGAAAGAAAATAGGCACACCCTTACACAATCTTAATTAATAATAATATAGAGGGGGCCCTTGGGCCACTTGACTATAAGGAGAGGAAAAGTATGGATTAGTTGAAAGAGCTACTTCTTCGAGGATTCTATCTAGTCTGGCCCAGATACACTGTTGACCGGTTTGATTATTGCTCCAAGTCAATTTGCTGTCATTGAAAGCCCAATCAAATAATCCAAACGAGAAAATCATATCTTCAAAGCTCATCACTTCAAGAATGATGTTCCATCTTTTAGTATTGAGACTATTCAATTAATCGAAGAAGGATGCATCTTCGACTTCTAAATTCGACTATGGACAAAATTCCCAAAAAGGGAAAAAAAGTTGAGTTGTTGTTGACTCTGATAAGGGTTTTGAATCAAGATCCATGGGTGACGCCATTGTTGAAAGTGAAAAAAAAACTACGGGAGTTGATACAAAACAAAAGAGAAAGTGTATAGGGATTTCTTCATCATTATTTTTGCTTTCAGCAGATCAGATTGCTGATTTTTTTTTGATTCTATGTTGTTCATCTTTTTCCGATACATATGGATTCAAATTTTTAATGTATCTATTGATTTTGTTTCTTAAATTAATGTATAA